>JAVYIG010004129.1:0-171359 GCA_035222895.1 Strongylocentrotus droebachiensis | reverse complement strand
ACTCTCGAAGTCGTCACAGCGGATAAAAAGTCACAGTTCGTAGGGGAAAAAACTTGTCGACTGACCGACAATATACATCTTACCGACTTCAAATTTCTGCATTGATATAGTACACGAGGATCGAGCAAGAATACCGACACAGCTGACCCGACACAGCAACATATTTACCCATGTCTTTCTTGCTTCCTTGACGAGACGACTCCACCCACAACCCCCCTTTCTTTTACTCCCACTCCTCCTTTCTCAGGCTCTTACCTCCCCCCTCTCTCCTCTCTTCACCCAAGTTTCTTTTGCTTTTCTTCTTTTTCTTTTATTTTCCTTTTCTTCCTTTCCTTTCTTTTCCTTTCTTTCCTCTTCTCCCTCTTTTTCTTTTTCTCTTTCTTTCCTTTCTATTTCTTTTCCTTTCTTTCTTTTCTTTTCCTTTTCTTTTTTCTTTTCTTTCCCTTTCCCTCTCTTTTTCCCCTCCCCTTTTCTCTTTTTTTCCCGACGGCAGCGCAATTTTACCGACAATATCCTGACAGGTGGAGGGGTGTCGCACCCCCAACACACCACCCCCCCCCCCCCCCCTCCCCTCCTTTGGCGACGCCCCTGGTTATAGGATAATCATGTACTTTTGAGAATGCTCTCAATTGCCTGAAGATTGCTTGCAAGGCGCGAAACTCGGAGTAGAAACCATGTCCAATTAGTCTGCCTGCTCTGCCTAGGCATTGACCACTGTTCGGAAGGATATATAGCAAAGCATAATATAAGAGGAAGGGGGAGAGCAGCCGGGTCACCGTGCCCCTGAAAAAGAATACCCTCCCCTCCCCCCCCCCCCCCCGTTTTCCTTCGGCAATAATCGGGCAAAAAGTCACAATTTGGGGCCGAAAGGTAAACAAATTTAAACTGGGAAAGTGGAAAATAAAGCAGCGGTGAAATAACAACTGCAGAATATCCCTCGCTGTTCTTTTTCGATAAGCCTAATATATAACCCGGGTGTAACCATAACAAACTTGCCACATGATTTTGTTTTTATTTTATACCTCTAACATTAATACCTCTGACGTTTTTTCCTCTGACATTTTTGCCTCTGACATTTTTACCTCTGACATTTTTACCTCTGACATTTTTACCTCTGACAATTTTTCCTCTGACATTTTTACCTCTGACATTTTTACCTCTGACATTTTTACCTCTGACATTTTTACCTCTGACATTTTTACCTCTGACATTTTTACACCGAGCCGTTATACCGTTGTTCTGTCATTTCGTCGGTGCCATGTGATACGCGCTTTATTTCGTCTAAGGTGAAGGGTTACAATTTCGGTGTAATAATGACTATGAGATTCGCTAAATCATGTGGCGTAAAATTGTTTTATATGGACCTTGTGAATGATACAAACTTTTGTGTGGAGGCGTCGTGGTATAGTGGTTCATTCACCTGAATCTCATTTTAAGAGTTAATGTTTGGAATTCAAACCCGGCACTAACATCCTTTGGCAGGACTTTAATCCATATATATCTGCCACTCTCAACTCAGGTTTTAAATACGTACCCGGTAAGATGCGGAAGTCATAATGTTTCGCATTGTTTGCGAACAATGACTGAAACCAATGACAAAATCGCTATATGAAGTGTTATATGAAACCAGAATCTTATTATCGTCATTAAACATTTGCGGTGGGTGTGAGACCCGACAAAAAAGGAGGAGAGAAGGTGAGAGCAAAAGAGAGAGAGAGAGAGAGGACAACAATACCATAAACGCTTTTCACCGACCGACATCCAAACTCTCGCATGTTATCTCAGCTGGGTATAAACACTTTTATTCAATAACATGTAAGTACGGATATTTCAATCTGAAAATACATGTTCAGTTCATTATTTCCGTCTTATCAATTCAGCCTATCTCGTAATAACCTTACTGACATGGGCCGCAGTCAGCGTCTCTGGAACCCCACCAGCACTTTCCACGACGACCGGTGACACTGTTAACATACCATGTCTCTACGGAGAAGGTACGTTACGTTACATCTTGTGGTACTACAACGATAGGACTGGTCCTCAGAAGATTTTGATCCTTGCCAAGGGGGTCTTAACTATAGCAGCAGAATATGCAAATCGAGCAAGTTTGCAAAACGACAATTCGACGCTCATCCTGAAAGGAATAACTGCGGCTGATGAGGGGACCTATACGTGTGTCGTGAACCGACACGGGCAAACGTCAGTGTCCGATTTTGAGACCAACCTCATTGTTTTCTGTAAGTGTATTTCTGATTTCCTAGACTGCCCTAACAAATATTGATCATGACAATCTTTAAAGAACATGCACATTTTTCCCTAAAAACTTAGACGTAAAAAACAAGTGGTTTTTAATAATTATGATATTAATATTTTTCCTACCCAGGTCCTACATTAATATCTCAGGAAGTTTTACATGCGCACGTGAGAAGGGTAATTGTTGATTAATTAGTTACACAAATACTTTTGGACTCAGCTGTACTTGAATTGTACTCGACGATACCATGGTTATCATTCCAGGACTTGCAGGGGGACAGTAATAACGCTGACGTGGCTACCCTGAATTAATAAACGCAATTGTGATAATAATATAAATATTTGTATCCCTTTTAGGAATATTCATGAGTATTCTAAATACACGATTGGTCGATTGGTGGTCACGTGCTAAAATATAATTTCACTATGAAAAAGAAATCTCTGCCAGAGCTAGTTTTCACTATTTTTTCCTGGACAGAACTGCGCATGCTCTATTTGATATTTTCTTCCGAGGTACTACTGTTCATGCTCACTGTTATTGACAAAAGTTTGTGTCGAATTCGAACGCACAGACGAACAGCTGAGTAAGCCCTTATAAATGTTTACAGCTGATTTTTTTTTAATGGATAAACAAATAAGGTATATTTTAATTTGCAAGGGAAGATATCATACAATCAGTTGGTGCACTTCATACCTACAGTTTGGGGGATATCTACTACCAAAATAAAGATTTTCAGATCCATGTCGGTAAGTCATTCATTTTTCGGAACAGACGCAAATAACCGCAAAATTTGCCGATAATTTTTCAATATTTTCATAATTCCATACCCAATTCCTAGGAAAATTCCGTCTATGGGTGATTTTATATTCTTCTTTCTATTTGGTGATATCAGATTTTTGAAATCTTACCGATTTGTTGAGATAGCGAACTCAGGTCACGCACGAACTATCGTATCACAACATCATGCAGACTGCTCTTAACATTGCCTGCAGTATCAGCGTAAGCAGGCGCGGATCCAGAATTTCTTAGGGGGGGGGGGGTCCCAAATTTGAAATTATGCGAACCAAACATTGAACCGTAATGGTGACACCGGCAGTGGCGAAATGAGCGAAAGCGTTTTTTTTTTCTTCTTTCTTTCTTTCTTGGGGGGGGGGGGGGGTAGACAAAAAACATCCGCATCACCCACTCTTACATGCAGGCCCCGCTGAACGTTTCTCTAAGTAGGTGAGGGGGTTGGTATTAACGATCGGGAAGAGCGTAGCGCAAATTGGCGAGGGGTCTAGTGGCGAAGCCCCGGCGGGGGTCAAGGGGGTGGAGCCCAGAAGCTCAGGGGGTATAGGCAATTAATTACGGTCGGATGAGCATATTTTGATACCTTATTTGTGTCACTGGCAGGTCACTAATTGGCGTGTGGACCAGGGGGTAAAAACCCCCAGAAACCAAGGGGTTTTAGGCATTTTATAAAGGTTGGACAACCATGCAGAGGCCGCTTTAGAGCCCCCGAAGCTCAGGGGTTTTAGGCATTTATTTATGGACAGAAGAACATATTTTGATACCATATTTTGACAATGGCAGAACACTAATTGGTGTGAGGTCCAGGGGCGGAGACTCCTGAAGTTCACGGGTTTTTAAGCATTAAATAACCGTCAGATTAGCATCTAGGAGTCCGCCTAAAGACCCCAGGTGGGGTCCAAGGGGCAGAACCGCGACAATCAAGGGGTTTTAGGCATTTAATTAAGGTCAGATGAGCTTAATGATACCTTATTTGTGACACTGGCAGGTCACTAATTGACGTGGGGTCCAGGGGGCAGAGCCGCCAGAAGCTAAGAGGTTTTATACATTAACTTACCGTCAGATAAGCATATTTTGATACCTTATTTGGGACACTGGCAGGACTCGAATTGGCGTGTGGTCCAGGGGGCGGAGCCCACGGAGGCTCAGGGGTTTTAGGTAATGTATAACGGTCAGATGAGCATCCAGGGGCCCGACTTAGTGCCATTAGTTGGGTTCAGGGGGCACAGCGCCGAAAGCTCAGGGGTTAAGGCATTAAATAACCGTCAGATTAGCATCTAGGGGTCAGCCTAAAGGCCCTAGGTGGGGTCCAGGGGGCAAAAACACCGAAAATCTCAAGGGGTTTTAGGCATTTAATTACGGTCAGATGAGCTTACTGATACCTTATTTTTGACACTGGCAGGTCACTAATTGGCGTGGGGTCCTGGGGCAGAGCCCCCAGAAGCTAAGGGGTTTTAGGCATTTTATAACGGTCAGACAAGCATGCTGGGCTCGCCTTGGGGCACCTGATGGGGTCGAGGGGCCGGAGCATTTAATTACGGTCAGATGAGCATGATAATACCTTATTTGTGATACTGGCAGGTCACTAATTGGCGTGGGGTCCAAGGGGCGGAGCCGCCAGAAGCTAAGGTGTTTTAGGCATTTTATGACGGTTAGACAAGCATGCAGGGTCCGCCTTAGGGCCTTAGGTGGGGTCCAGGGTCCACACGTTGTTGGCGGGATTATTCGGAACTGTTCTTCCCTTCTTTTCACCCTTTTATCTCTTCTTCCTTTTTTGTGTTCCCTTTTAGCTCTCCTCTTTCCCTTTCCCTTTCCTTCCCCCCCCCCCCTTTTTTTTTTTTTTCTTCTTTTTTTTTTTTTGGGGGGGGGGAGGTAACAGCTGGGAGGCAAGGCCCTTCCGCCCCCCTCCCCGATCTCCTTCTTTTTCCCCTTTTCTTTTCTTCTTCATCTTCTTTATTTCCCTTTCTCTCCTTATTCCCTTTCCCTTCTTTTCCTTCTCTCTCTCTCTCTCTCTCTTTGCGGGGAGGGGGGCAAAGCCCGCTTGTTCTCCTCCCCTGGATCCGCGCCTGGGCGCAAGTCACCGGTACTTTAGCCGTGCGCTATATCGCGCTCGATTCAGAACAGTTGGTAGCTTATCCGTCCAGATCGTAAAGAAGGGATATAAAACAAATATACCAAGCATTAAGTTCGTAAGAATATCTGAGATTATTAATCTTCGGAGGGACTGGCAATATTTTTTCTCTACTATGCCAGTCCCTCCTCAGATAAATAATTTCCACTATTTGTTGTCACAGCTTGGTAAATTTATATACTATATATATTATTATTATGGTAATATAATTGATAACAATAATAACAACTATTATCAGGTGGGCTGTATAACGTACAGACCACCTTATAATTTCGTTAGAATTGCATTTATTTATTTATCAGGTGGGCTGTATAACGTACAGACCACCTTATAATTTCGTTAGAATTGCCTTTATTATTTATTTATTTATTTTGCTTATTTCTAACCACTTTTTTGTAAGCACGACAACTTAATAAAGGCCCAATCAAATGCCTTCAAATTTGGCACAAATATGTATAGGCATATGTACAAAGCACAATAACGTTTTCAACTATGACCTTAACTGATCACGTCATCTAGGCGCCATTTTGTAAATTTTTCTGAAAATCAACTCATGATCATATCTTCATAACCAAAAGCCATTTTTGATTCATATTTATCATGATCAAGGTCAATATCCGTCCGGTCAATTGCAGGTCAAAGAACGCGCGCGTGCGCGTACATCCGCGCGTCAATGCGCGCACAAAATTTTAAAATGCTCAAAATCGTCTCAAAATCATTATGGATATGTTGTAGGCCATTCTAAGCATTTTATAAAAAAATCGCGCACACGCGCATGCGCGCGCGTTTTCGCGCGTAAAACTATTACACAACATAGAATCGCCATTTTTGTTTCTTTCATAATATTCCACATATGTTTACAAACAAATTGATACCTCTTTATGACTATTAATAACGGAATGATCGACCGTTTAACAAAAAAATTCTGTGCGCGCGAGCTCTTGTAATACATAGCATATAGTGGCAAAAACATGCCTATACAAAATCCATTGTAGCTCTTTAGGATGCACGGTGACCCCAATTGTTTTCATATTTTAATAAAGTATGATTCGGAAATATTTGTTGATGTCTCATTTGACCCTCAATTTACTCATGACGCCATCATAATGGCCTCCGAACTCATAATTTCAATTTGCATATTATGATGTCAGCATATTTTTGGAAAATTGATTGTATCTCTGTAAATATTGATCGATTTTCTTCCAAATTTGGATATGTTCTAGCAGCGACAATTTTCTACGAATGCTTTTGTTACGATTTTTCATTTTGACAAAAGCATCATGGTGTATTTTTGCAATTAAAGGAGGGAATGTCAATTTTTCACATTTTGCATGTATTCTCTAAGGGACATGATTTTTTTCTCAAAACTCGATTTTACTTTTCCGTCTTTCGTGAGCAATATCTCCGTCGTTTTAGCTTCATTCACGCTGAACTTCGAGTATGTTGTAGCTGAAACAAAATGCTATTTCTAATGTGCCCTTCATTTTGTTGCAAATTTTAGTTAGATCAGCCCACCTATACTTGTTCCAAACAAGTATTACAAATCTAGTTATTATTATTATACATATCATTGTAATACTCATCAGAATCATTATCTTAATATTTGTTGCTTGTTTTGTTATATTTTTTACTATTATTTTAATCAACATTATTTGTATTGATACCACTGGTCTTAATATTGATAATACTATTATTTGTATTATTACTTTGTTTTAATAAAGGTCTCCGCCCTGATATTCTTCCGTTGAGTGCGGCTATTTGTACAGTGAACACAGCCGAATCAGTTGAGGCATTGATGTTACCACGAGCAAGTATGTATTCATGACATTTTGAAAATTGGTACATAATACTTTGTTTGGTTTCTGCGCCTCTCTACACTGTTGTTCGTTTGACACACAAGACTAGTCATGGAATTTTGCACAAAACAATAAAACACTACTTGATGTACAGATTGTTTTATGCAACACAAAGGGCGTCGTAACATTTGCAATTTCCGTCTTGATTTGTCCATATGCAACTTCCTAACATCTTTGTACTTTTATCTAGCACTGGAAACAATCATGAAGCATTTGGTATATATATTTCTCACGTAAATACAATGTGGGAGATTATATGTATGCCTATTTAAGAGAATACAATACCCACTTTACGGACTAGAAAGATACATTTACTTTGATGATAAATATTATCAAATGGATGTTAATGTTTTACTTATTTTTAATGATTTCCTATCATAGCACATTATCTTTTATTTAGAAATTCATTTGTAGAAATCTGTACGCATGACATGGTATTTACTTTTTAATAGCTGTATTGCTGAGCATACAGATATATTTCCGTTCTATTTTTTTCTTCAAATTGTCATTATTGTTATCATTGTTATCATTACTATTATTATTATAATTTGTCTTGTATTATTGTTATCATTATTGTTAAATATCCTATGTCTCTTTAATAATAATAATAATAATAATATGCCTTGTTTACCCAGGGTAGCCTCATCAGTATTAATACTGTTTTCCCTGAGGGCCCTGCAATCATATTATCACCCCGGTCATCGGATTCAGGCTTACCCGCACACAATGTATGCACATTCTCCACTTCCTGGGGAGCATTCCAGCCAGTGCATCATTTTTACAAGCGCACACTTGCTAATCTAAGCACATTAGCTTTCGCATCCTACCGGGTACCCATTTAACACCTGGTTTGCAGCCAAGATCAAATTCTGTAAAATTTTGCAGGAATGATGAATATGTCATGTATGTCCTATCTGTGAAATTTAAACGTTAGCAGTGTCCTAACATTAAATTATGCAAGGAAACCCGTTTACTTGCTAGACTTCACTGTCGGATACTAATGAGTGACTGATTGACCTTTTTTCTTCTTTGGTAATAACATACATGAAATGCGCTGTAAAGGGTACATGAGCATTTGTCTACTTCAATAACCCACTCTTTGTAATAGCCAAAATTAAACTGATTGAATATTTGCGCAGCATAAAACGTACGACCATTCGGTACAATGGTTTGAAAATCAGACTATTACTTACTGGCTCTATAGCTCTTAAGTCGATTCGACAACTAATAGTCGTTATTTTCCCACTTAAAGACATTTTCAAGCCCCCCTCCCCTTCTTAGGTTACCCTCATCACAGTAAGTCCTCCTTATATAATCAGATATCAGTTTTCTTTCAACTTGTCGTCCTGCCTTAGATGTACTATGTGTATTCATCTCCCTTGCGATCATCACCCTGTTCCTATATCTTTTGAGAGCAAGAGGCAAGTATGGTTTGTATTTGAACTATTCCCAAAATTATTTTCCTACACGAAATCAAAATTATAATTATTTAAAAAAAAGATGACCCTACATTTCTAATGTACTAATTATATTGTTTTTCTGCTGCATGGAAAAATATTGTTCAAAGTTTAACCTGAATCACATTTAAATATTGTGTAATAAATTACAAACATCTCATGATGCTTAGTAAAACATTGAAGTCATTCACTTTTCATTTTGTATGAGCTATATCATTATTCCAAGTCGACATTGAATACAGGCTGTTATGGACGTGATATTTTTTATTTTCATTAATTCAATTTGTCTAATGACGTACAAATTTAATGTAGACCAAATATTTATGTTATAACTCTTGTTTTCATAGACTCCGGTGAATGGTGGATAGTGTTCTCCATCAGACATTACTACATCGGAAAGAGGGTCACATGCACGGCATATGTACTACCACCTGTGCAGAAAGAGTTCCCTCACATAGTTTTCCTAGTAATACATGACGATCATTTGGATGCCATTATGGTGAGACAGAGATAAGGGCGTTGGAACGTTGGTGCATAATTTTGGTTGGGGCTGGGGTTAGTCGGTCTGAACAAATCTTCCTTCATGTGAGTCGAAAATGTATCAACAAGATGGTTCTCAGATGTTTGTATTCGCAGCCAGATATTCTACAAGAGTTTGTCTCTCTCTCTAAGTGCCATATCGTTTGACTTTGGCGATCATGCTGTTCCACAGCCCTCGGCTCCTAGCCTTCTGCATTAGTACCACTTCCAGTTCTTTCACCCCTCTCTCTTCCAACAATTAAATTCATTAAATTCATGCAAGTAATTCACATTATGAATTGATGATGATCATAACGGTCGCTAACGTCACGCGTGCGCGCCCACACCCCATCGTGGGTTTGTACTTGTATTGCGTAGCGGTTTGTCGTGAAACATGTGAGAAAGTGCATGTATACTGTCTTCATCTTTCGGAAAAAAACTCCAAAAACGATAAAATAATTGATACGAAACAGGTAAGAAAGATAACGACTTTTAAATCATGACCATTATTTGAAGAATTGTTGTGGATTTAGTTGATTTTTGATATGTTATTGTACAGTTATTGACTGGCAGGGGGTGTAATATAACATTATTTGGACTGCTGCTGCGCTGAAGGGAGGTATATTTCCCGAATGGTTATATTTAATAATAATAATAATATAGAGTATTTATAATGCGCCAACTCCACATGAATAATGTGTTCGAGGCGCATGGAGAAGAAAAGATATAAGTACACAAAAATACACACAAAAATGAACAACGACAATGTGAAAATAAAACTAAATCTACTGAAAAGCCGCTTTAAACAAATGAGTTTTAAGGGCATGTTTAAAGCAATCTATACTTGAAATATAACGAATATGTTGTGGCAATTGGTTCCATAGGTAAGGTCCAGCGTGTGCAAATGACCGATCCCCCCATGATTTCTTAGTTTTCGGACAACAAGCAATTGAGAATCGGAAGATCTTAAGCGTCTGGGAGGATTATAAGGCATTAACAAATTAATATTGTACTCTGGGGCAGATCCATGTATACAGTGAAAAACAAGCAATAATAATTTAAATACAATACGGGATTCAACAGGTAACCAATGTAGTGAAGACAAAACAGGAGTAATGTGAGAAGTACGTCTGGTAAGGGTAACAATACGGGCTGCTGAATTTTGTAATTTTTGTAACCGTGAGAGTTGAGATTGTGGCAACTGAAACAAAAGTGCATTACCAAAGTCCAGTCGAGACGATATGAGGGCATGAACTATTTTTTCTGTGGCCGAGCGGGTTAAATACTTGCGAATAATGCCTAAATTACGTAGTTGATACCTGACAGATTTACAAACAGCCGGGATCTGAACTGACATGGACATTGTAGAATCAAATAAAACTCCAAGATTTCTACATGATTTAGATGGAGTGATAACATCATCATCAACCTTAATAGAGGGGAGGCTGACCCTGTCTAGTAGAGTTTTAGAACCGATAAACAACAGCTCTGATTTATCTTGATTTAATTTCAAGGAATTAGAGCTCATCCATTTCTTGATATCATGAACACAAGCTTCAAGTTTTGTGATGGTATCCATGACATTGGTTTGGTTAGGTAGGAATGATGTATACAGTTGGATTTCGTCTGCATAACAATGGTAATTAAAAGAGTGACATTGTAAAATCTGTTTCAGACCACTTAAGTAAATTGAGAAAAGTGTTGGGCCTCCAACAGATCTCTGCGGAACACCACTAACCAACGCAGCAGGATCAGACTTTGAATCACTAACACAAACAATTTGAGACCTTTCAAATAAGTACGACTTAAACCATTTAAGAGCTTTTCCATCTACACCAAGTGATTTCAAAGTATCTAACATAATTATATGATTGACAGTATCAAATGCGGAAGATAGATCAAAGCACGCAGCGCTAAGAGGAAATATAACTCCATTCAGGTCCAAAATTTAGTATATACCCCCTGCCAGTCAATAACTGTTATATTAGATAGCCTTGGTTTGATTGATTTTTTTTTTCGGGGGGGGGGGGTTCCATATTTTGTTTGCCCGAAAAACAATTTCGGGGACAATCAAAATTTTACAAAAAAGAAGTGCAAAAATAAAAAATTGACTAAAATATAATATTTCGAGATAATTCAAGAAAAAGAAGAAGAAAAACCTTTAAAAAAAAAATTGGGGGAAAAAATTATTTCAATGGAGAAAAAAGAAAAATCGAAAAGAAAAAAAAAATCTTAGCCAAAAACAGTACTTTTTGGGAAGAAAACAAATTTGGAAAAAAGAACTTCAGGGGGGAAAAAAAATATTGACAAGAAAAATTACCCTCGGTAATAGCCTAATGTGTGTAATTGGTGACATACAGTCCTCAAGAGGGCGACATGCATTGATTAAAAATATATTCATTTCACCAGCTGGCAGGGGGTGTAATATAACATTCGTTGGACCGGCGGAGTTATATTTTCCCGAGGGGTTATATTTCATAAATATGATCACAAGGGAAAATATAACTCCTTTGGGCGGTCCAACAAATGTTGTCTTACACACCCGAACAGTCAATATCTGTTATATTAGATAGCCTTGATTAAGACTAAATTATAAATAGATTCGGATTTAACGTTAGGTTTCAGACTAACGAAATAAAGTTGTCTACTCACCCAATTTTATATCCATTTCTGGCAGAACTTGTCACTCACTGTTTTCAAAAATTCAATAATGTCATGCAAACAACTTTAAAGTTTAAAACTTCCAACGGGTCAAAGTCACAATCAGCTGTTCAACAAACACGTACGCAACATATTTACACAAGCTTAGTAGCAGTTTTTGTTTACTTGTTAATGATCTTCACAGTACACTGATGAAAGTGATACTGCACAACCTTTTTCTGGTCAAAATCAAGTTTGTTTGACACAAAGTTCATGGTTTGACTTTGAGGCGAAGACTGTGAATTTGGTCCCGTGAGTGTGATTTGTTGGGGGTTCTGGACTTCGAGCTCACCGCTAGTCTCCGACTCTGGTCCTACTTCTAGTCCTAGTCCTAGATCTACGAGTTTAAGTTGAGGCTGAGGCTGAGCTGAAACGTCAGGCATAGATCTAACGTTAGTTAGATGAGATAGAACAGGACTCAATGGTGGCCTACTTATTGTACATCGTGGTCCTGTTGGTGGGCCAGATCTTTGAGTCGAACCAGGTCCAGGACCAAATCTAGAACTAGGTCATGGACTAGCAAGACTTACTTTAGCTCCACAGTCTGTGACTTGGTGGCATTTCTCTGACAAGCACAAGCTCATTTGCCTTTTGTGTCCCTCTGCAACTCGAGAGTAATGTTTAACACTGCTTTCACTTTTATGTCCAGAGACGCTCATGATATGCCTTGCTTCAAAACCGTGCTCATCTAGTGTAGTGATAGTTGTAGCTCTAAGGCAGTGGTTCGTGCAGATTCTAGACGTGTTAGCTGCAATGCTAATGGTCTTCAATTTGGTTCCCAAAGTGTTTTTGCCAACAACATGTTGATCATACCACGGCACACTTTGTTGTTGTGACCCGTCTCCAGCATTGACGACATCTTCAGGAAATCTTGATTTTGGCCGTTGCCAAAAAAAGGGAAAGTCAGGGTACAAATGTGAAATGTAATCGCAAAACGACTTCACATGGCAATGTACATCCTTTGTCTCATACATGCGACCACACTGGCTCCTTGTGTCATCGTTATTGTCTCCTCTGTGATTTTCAGTCAACTTGTCCTTCGCAAGATAAACGTACCTCATGTTACTGGAATCTGTAGCAATGTCAAAATCATCTACCATTATATCTTTAACATTTTCTCTGCCTCTGTTACACAAATGTAACATTAAGTTTATGAATACAGCGTTCTGGAGGCCTTTAGGAGTAGAACGGTCCAACGCTAGAGAAGACATAATTTTGCCAAGGTCTACCTTGCTTTTGGGATCCTTGTGTGTTGTTGCACCCTTTCCCTCAGCTTTGAGCTTATGAAGGACTGCAACAAACATGTCGTTCGCACGCCTTAATGCACTACTATTTACGATGTCCATTGACTTTGTTTTAAGAAAGTGTTTCTGAAGGCCATAGCGTATTTCCGTTTCGGTTTAATACAATTTGGAGTGGACTATTAGGCTATTATTATTAGGTGATATGTACGAAGTATACGTATAAACTATTGATTTCGTCACGATTTTTATTATTCACAAAAAATTATTATTATTCTTCCTCGATTTTGTTCGCAAGAAATCTCAAGAACGGATAAACCCATTGTCATGAAACTTGCTATGATGATGGATCCCGGTCTAACTTAGAACTGCGTGACTTTTCAGTGACTCAAGGTCATCATGACGTCATCTAAGCGCCATTTTGTGAAAATCAACTCATGACCATAACTTCATAACAGAAAGCAATTTCTCATTCATATTTATCACGATCAATGTCAATATTGGTCCGGTCAATTTCCGATCAATAAATGCGCGCAAAAATGCGCGTACGCTTACGTGCGCGCGTAAATGCGCGCGTAAAATTTGAAATTGCTTAAAATCGTCTTAAATTTTTTTTGCATACGTTTCAGGCTATTGTAAGCATTTCATAAAAAATCACGCAAAACACGCATTTTTGCACGTTTTCGTTCGTCACGGCCGAACGAAAAATAATTCCCCCGCAAAAACTTTTGACAGAACATTCCTCATATTTTTCCGAACAATTTGATACCATGTTTATCTCTTTATCACTATTAATAACGGAATGAGCGTCCGTTCAAGATAAATATCCGTGTGCGCGAGCTCATGTATTACATAGTATATATGGGCAAAAACATGCCTATAAAAAGTCCATTGGGATGAATAAGGACTGCCAAGTTTTTTTCATATTTTGATAGAGTATGAGTCGGAGATATGATTTCATAGCTCATTTGGCCATTAAATACATCTTGAAGTCATCATAATGGCCTTGGAAGTCAAAATACAAAATTGCATATTATGACGTCATTATATTTTTTGAAAATTTAGTTTTCTCGTAATATTGACTGATTTTCTTCCAAATTGCGGTATCTTGTAGCTTAGGAAATTGCCTACAAGATCAATACACACTGCTTTTTATTTTATTGACGTCATTATAGTACAAAATTCAATTAAAGGCCACATGTCAGAATTTTCTCAATTTGCGTGTTATGTCTATGGAAGGTGAAATTCGTTCACATCATGAATCTACATGACATTGATCTTTGAGCACTATCTAGCTTATTTGTGCTTTATGTTCTCCAAAGATTTGATACGGCGTAGCTAAGCAAATTATCTATAAGAATGATGTACATCATTTATCATTTTGATGACATCATCATAGTGAAAATTTCAATTAAAGGCGACATGTCAGAATTTTCTTAGTTTGCGTGTTTGGCGACTTTTTCTGAAATCCGGATTCTACAAATCTCTATCAAATACCTAAAGGGGGCGCTATACCACTCTTAATCATGGTCACCAGGGAATTTCAGTTTAAACTCTTACATAACATTATTTTGTAATGATAAACTGTATCTTTTTGGATTAACACAGTCAAATGTATGTTCCTTTTGTAGAAAAGAGGTAGAAACCTATCGTCTTATCTTCTTTGAATGTTCTGAAGGGTCCAGAATATGGAATGAGGTGGGAAACAATTTAAAGATGTGGATTGATGTGTTGCTTGGTTTCATGTTCTGCCCCTCTCCCTCTTTTGGTCTGTCTCTGCATCTATCTATATCTCTCTCTCTACTCTTTCACCCTCTCCCCTCTCTCTCTCTCTACTCTTTCACCCTCTCTCTCTCTCTCTCTCTCTTGCCTTGACTCCCTCTTATTCTATTGCTCTGTCTCCCTCTGCCTTACACAGTTGAAACTTGACTCATGGATATAGACCATAATGGGAGTAGTATTTTATAACGAAAGATGAAATCGTTAAAATGCGTTCTTCATTATGTTACACATGAGCATAAATTACGTATCACCTAATTCGTCAAAGTGACGATTTAAATTCTAGTTATTATTATTATTATTATTATTATTATTATTAGGTGATACGTATGAAATATACGTATCACCTTTTGATTTCGTCAAGATTTTTATTATTTATTTATTTATTTATTTATTAGGTGATACGTATGAAATATACGTATCACCTTTTGATTTCGTCAAGATTTTTCTTTATTATTATTATTAGGTGATACGTAACGAAGTCTACGTATCACCTATTGATTTCGTCAAGATTTTCTTTTTTATTTTAGGTGATACGTATGAAATATACGTATCACCTTTTGATTTCGTCAAGATTTTTATTATTTATTTATTTATTTCTTTATTATTATTTATTAGGTGATACGTATGAAATATACGTATCACCTTTTGATTTCGTCAAGATTTTTATTATTTATTTATTTATTTATTTATTATTTATTAGGTGATACGTAACGAAGTCTACGTATCACCTATTGATTTCGTCAAGATTTTCTTTATTATTTATTTATTATTCTTCCTCGAATTTGTTCGCAGGATATCTCAAGACTGAATGAAGCCATTGTTATGAATCTTTCAATGATGATAGATCTTAGTCTAACTTAGAACTGCGTGACTTTTCAAAGACTCAAATTTATCGTGACGTCATCCAGGCGCCATTTTGTGAAAATCAACTAATGATCATATCTTCATATCGGAAAGTAATTTTTCATTCATATTTATCACGATTAAGATCAATATCTGTCCGGTCAATTTTAAGTCAATAAACGTGCGCAAACGCGCACGTACGCGTTCGTGTGCGCGTTAATGCGCGCGCAAAAATTTAAAATGCTCAAAATCGTCTTAAATTTTTTTTGCATACGTTTCAGGCCATTTAAAGCATTTTGCAAAAAAATCGCGCACACGCACATGCGTGCGCGTTTCCGCGCGTACTAGCATTTTGCAACATAGAATCGCCGAATTTTCTCTGTCACCATATTTGGCACATTTTTCCAAGCATTTTGATAACTTGTTCATCTTTTAATAACGCAATGAGCGTCCGTCAAAGTTGGCAGCACGCGCGGATTTGCGTTTTCTTTATCTACAATACGTGGGCAAAATCATGCCTATACAAAATTCATTGTAACTCTTCAGAATAGATGGGAACTCCCCATATTTTTTTCATATTTGGATAGATTATGAGTCGGAGATATGATTTCATGTCTCATTTGACCCTCAATTTACTCATAATGTCATCATAATGGCCTCCGAACTTAAAATTTAAATTTGCATATTATGACGTTTGCATATTTTTGGAAAATTGATTGTATCTCTGTAAATATTGAATGTTTTTCTTTCAAATTTTGATATGTTCCAGCTGAGATAATTTTCTACAAATGCAGTGTCCACAATTTTCCAGTTTGACAAAGGTATCATGGCGTATTTTTGCAATTAAAGGAGGCATGTCAATTTTTTACATTTTGCGTGTATTGTCTATGAGACATGACTATCTCTCAAAACTGAATTCTACATTTCCGTCTTTTGCGAGCAATATCTCCGTTGTTTTAGCTTTGTTTTCGCTGAGGTTTGGGTATGTTGTAGCTGAGACAATAAGCTATCTCCAATGTGCACTTTATTTTTCGATCATATGCCGGGATCATGCTCATATTTTACTTGCAAAGTAGGATTTGAGAATTCCATTTTCCGTTTACGTGTAATCGCTATGGGAAATGTTTTGGTACATCGGTAACGCATTTGACTTCCGACCTTGAGATCCCTGGTTCGAGTCCGGGCGTCTCCAACAATTTTTTTCTTTCCTTTTTTTTTTCTTTTTGACCTTTCACTGTACCATCTCCTTTGATTATTAAAACACGTAGAATCGCAAATAATGTAATAAATAACCCTATTTACTTTATTATTACCCTATTCACACTAAATCTATTACTTTTTGGGTGTAATCCCTATGGGAGATGACTTTTTCTCAAATCTGGATTCCACATTTCTGTTTTTTTGAGCGATATCGCCGTTTTTTCTCATTGGATTTTGTTGATTTTTGAGTATGTTGTAGCTGAGACAAGTTTCCACAAGATGTATTCAGACTATTTAACATTATCACGACGTTATCATAGTAAAAAATTCAATCATAGGTGACATGTCAGTTATCATATATAACAATCCTCAATCGAATACCTGAAGGCGGCGCTATACCACTTTTAATCATGGCATCTTCATCATCATCAATATCGTCATTATCGTATGCATGATCCTTATCATTATATCATCATCGGCAGTTTCGGCACACTGTCATGATCGTAATTTAAGAGCCTAGCTATTTATGCTAGAAATATTGAAGGCATTTTTCTCAATTGCATCTCTCCCCTCTCTTTTCTCTCTTGCTCTGTCTCCCTTCACCTAGTCTTGTTCTGCCCCTCTCCTTCTCTTGGTCTCTCTTATCTGCATCTCTCTTGTCCTCTCCTTCTCTCTTACACTTTCACCCTCTCCCTCTCACGGATTCCCTTTCCCTCTTCTTCTCTTGATCTGTCTCCTTCTGTCACTGCCTCTCTCTCTCTTTCTCTCCTCTCTCCCCTTTCACTCTGCATCATCTCAGCTTGTCTCATTTATATGTATAACAATTTAATCCAAGGAAATTCGAGGCAATTTCTATCGTTTGGCCATTCACTGCCATGCATACTAACACTCGTTTCTAGATTTAACATCATAGATGTTATGTTGGGTTATGGATGGGTACAATATTAATATCTTATTCATATTTTATATTAAATCATGACTAAATAAATCACTATGTACATTTTGTAATATTTATTAAAAAAAGTGTTTTGAGCTTGTTTAGTATTATAAACAGTTTAATCCTCTATCGAAAACATGAAGGGGCGCTGTGCCACTTTCAATCATGGTCATCATTCTAATATCGTCATCATTGTATTCATGAACATAATCGTGTTTTTTTAAATATCGGCAACACTGTCATGATCAGTATTCACAAGAGCTTATTTATGCTAGAAATATGGAAGGCATTGTTCTCAATTGCATCTCTCTCTCTCTCTCTCCTCTCTCTGGTTTTTTTCCTTCTCCTCTCATGTTCTGCCCCTCTCCTTTTTTGGTCTGTCTCTGCATCTATCTATCTCTCTCTCTCTCTCTACTTTTTCACCCTCTCCGTCTCTCTCTCTCTCTCTCTTGCCTTGCCTCCCTCTTATTCTCTTGCTCTATCTCCCTCTGCCCTACACAGTTGAAACTTGACTCAATGATAGACCATAATGGGAGTAGTAAACGAAAGATGAAATCGTGAAAATACGTTTTTCATTATTTTACACATGAGCATACGTATCACCTAATTCGTCAAATTGACGAATTAAAGTCTAGTTAGGTGATACGTACGTAGACGTATCACCTTTTGATTTCGTCAAGATTTTTATTATTATTATTATTATTATTTTTATTATTCTTCCTCGAATTTGTTCGCAGGATATCTCAAGACTGAATGAAGCAATTGTCATGAAACTTTTCATGATGATAGATCGTAGTCTAACTTAGAACTGCATGACTTTTCAGTGACTCAAATTTATCGTGACGTCATCTAGGCGCCATTTTGTGAAAATCAACTTATGATCATATCTTCATAACGGATAGTCATTTCTCATTCGTATTTATCAGGATTAAGATCAAGATCTGTCCGGTCAATTTGACGTCAAGAAATGCGCGCAAACATGCGCGTACGCGAACGTGCGCGCGATAACGCGCGCGTAAAATTTAAAATTGCTCAAAATCGTTTTAAATTTTGTTTGCATACGTTTTATGCAATTATAAGCATTTTCATAAAAATCGCGCAAACGCGCATTTTCGCGGCCGAACGCAAAATAATTACCCCTCAATTTTTTTTGACAGGATATTCCTCATATTTTTCTGAACAATTTGATACTATGTTTATCTCTTGATCACTATTAATAACGGAATGAGCGTCCGTTGAAGATAAATATCCGTGCGTGCGAGCTAATGTAGTACATAGCATATATGGGCAAAAACATGCCTATAAAAAGTACATCGGATGAATAAGGACTGCCATTTTTTTCTTCATATTTAGATAGATTATGAGTCGGAGATATGATTTCATGTCTCATTTGGCCATTAAGTATATTTTAACATAATCATATTGACCTTTGAACTCAAAATACGATTTGCATATTATGACGTCAAAATATTTACGGAAAATGATTGTATATATGCAAATATTGATCAATTTTCTTCTAAATTGTAATATGTTGTAGCTGAGACAATTATTGACAAGATTATTACCAATATTTTAATGACGTCATTAAATTTGTGCTTAATATGCGTCTTATGCCTATGGGAGGGAAGTTGATACTACATTCCAGTCTAGACTTGTTCATTATGTTGCGTATTTAGTGCGTCGAAATATCAGTTCAATGATTGGTAGGCTCTGCAATCATGAGAAAATTTGAGCTTGTTTAGTAAATTAATAGTTTAATCAAATAACAATTCTCTATCGAATACCTTAAGGGAGCGCTATACCACATTTAATCATGTTCATCGTTATTTAAAACCAAAATTTCATCATTATCATTATCGTCATTATCGTATTGATGAATATTATCATTAGATCATCATCAGCACACTTTCATGATACAAAAATAGCTACGTATCACCTAATTCGTCAAAGTGACGAATTAAAGTCTAGTTATTTATTATTATTCTTCCTCGAATTTGTTCGCAGGATATCTCAAGACTGAATAAAGCCATTATCATGAAACTTGCCATGATGATAGATCTTAGTCTAACTTAGAACTGCGTGACTTTTTAGAGAGTCAAAGTTATCGTGACGTCATCCAGGCGCCATTTTGTGAAAATCAACTTATGATCATATCTTCATAACGGAAAGGAATTTCTCATTTATAATTATCAGGATTAAGATCAATATCTGTCCGGTCAATTTCAGGTCAATAAATGCGCGCAAAAATGCGCGTACGCGTACGTGCGCGCGTTAACGCGCGCGTAAAATTTTAAATTGCTCAAAATCGTTTAAAAATTGTTTTGCATACGTTTCAGGCCATTATAAGCATTTCATAAAAAATCGCGCAAAACACGCATTTTTGCACGTTTTCGTTTGTCACGGCCGAACGAAAAATAATTGCTTGTATATTTGTTTTGACAGGATATTTCTCATATTTTTCTGAACAATTTGATACCATGTTCATCTCTTTATCACTATTAATAATGGAATGAGCGTCCGTCCAAGATAAATATCCGCGCGCGCAAAATCATGTATTACATAGCATATATGGGCAAAAACATGCCTATAAAAAGTACATCGGGATGAATAAGAACTGCCATTCTTTTTTCATATTTAGATAGAGTATGAGTCGGAGATATGATTTCATATCTCATTTGGCCATTAAACACATCTTGACGTCATCATAATGGCCTTGGAAGTCAAAATACAAAAATGCATATTATGACGTCATTATATTTATGGAAAATTTAGTGTATTTCTCATAATATTGACTGATTTTTCGTCCAAATTTCGGTATCCCGTAGTTGAGGCAATTGACTACAAGATCAAAACACACTACTTTTCATTTCTTTGACGTCGTCATAGTACAAAATTTAATTAAAGGCCACATGTCAGAATTTTCTCAATTTGCGTGTTTTGCCTATGGAAGGTGAATTTCGTTCACATCATGAATCTACATGACATTGATCTTTGAGCGCTATCTAGCTTATTCGTGCTCTATTTTCTCCCAAATTATGATACGGTGTAGCTAAGATAATTATCTACAAGATCAACGTACATTATTTATCATTTTGATGACATCATTATAGTGGAAATTTCAATTAAAGGCGACATGTCAGAATTTTCTTAGTTTGCGTGTTAGGCGACTTTTTTTCTGAAATCCTGATTCTACAAATCTCTATCGAATACCTGAAGGGGGCGCTAAACCACTCTTAATCATGGTCTTTATCGTATTTATGATCATTATCATGAGATCATCATCGGCACACTTTCATGATAACAAAATAGCACGTATCACCTAATTCGTCAAAGTGACGAATTAAAGTCTAGTTAGGTGATACGTAACGAAGTCAACGTATCACCTATTGATTTCGTCAAGATTTTCTTTTTTTTTTTTTCTTTTATTATTCTTCCTCGATTTTGTTCGCAGGATATCTCAAGATTGAATAAAGCCATTGTCATGAAACTTTCAATGATGATAGATCTTAGTCTAACTTAGAACTGCGTGACTTTTCAAAGACTCAAAATTATCGTGACGTCATCCAGGCGCCATTTTGTGAAAATCAACTAATGATCATATCTTCATAACGGATAGTAATTTTTCATTCATATTTATCATGATTAAGATCAATATCCGTCTGGTCAATTTCAGGCCAAAAAATGCGCGCAAAAATGCGCGTACGCTTTTGTCCGCGCGTTTACGCGCGCGATTTTTTTTAAAATGCTCTAAATCATCCCAAATTTTTTTTACATACGTTTCAGGCCATATGGAGCATTTGATAAAAAAATTACGCACACGCGCATGCGCGCGCATTTTCGCGTGTACTGGCATTTTGCAACATAGAATCGCCGATTTTTTTCTGTCATCGTATTTGGCACATTTTTTCAAGCATTTTGATAACTTGCTCACCTTTTAATAATCCAATGAGCGTCCGTCAAAGTTGACAGCACGCGCGGATTTGCGTTATCTTTATCCACAATACATGGGCAAAAACATGCCTATATCAAATTCATTGTAACTCTTTAGAATAGATAGAAACTCCTAATATTTTTTCATATTTGGATAGATTATGAGTCGGAGATATGATTTCATGTCTCATTTGATCCTCAATTAACTCATAAAGGAATCATAATGGCCTCCAAACTCAAAATTTTAATTTGCATATTATGACGTCAGCATATTTTTGGAAAATTGATTGTATCTCTGTAAATATCAATCAATTTTCTTTCAAATTTTGATATGTTTTAGCTGAGACAATTTTCTACAAATGCAGTATCCACAACTTTTATTTTTGACAAAATTATCATGGTGTATTTTTGCGATTGAAGGAGGCATGTCAATTTTTCACATTTTGCGTGTATTCTCTATGGGACATGACTTTTTCTCAAAACTGGATTCTACACTTCTGTCTTTCGCGAGCAAAATCTCCGTTGTTTTAGCTTCGTTTTCGCTGAGCTTCGGATATGTTGTAGCTGAGACAATGAGCTATCACAAGTGTGCCCTTTATTTTTCGATTAGATGCCGGGTTCATGCCAATATTTCACTTGCAAAGTAGGATTTCAGAATTCCATTTCCCGTTTACGTGTAATCGCTATGGGAGATGTTTTGGTATATCGGTAACGCACTTGACTTCTAACCTCGAGATCCCTGGTTCGAGTCCGGGTGTCTCCAACATTTTTTTTCTTCACTTTTTTTTTCCTTTTGACCTTCACTGTACCATCTCCTTTGATTATTTAAACACGTAGAATCGCAAATAATGTCATAAACAACCCTTTTTACTTTATTATTACCCTATTTTCACTTAATCCATTACTTTTTGCGTGTAATCCCTATGGGAGATGACTTTTTCTCAAATCTGGAGTCTACATTCCTGTCTTTTGCGAGCAATATCGCCGTTATTTCTGCTTGGATTTTGTTGATTTTTTAGTATGTTGTAGCTGAGACTATATGCTATCTAAATCACTCCTCATTTTTTCAATAAGAAGTCATGATTTCGCTCATAATCATGATCATTATCATCATGATCATCATTATCGTAATGATGAAAATCATTTATCAATTACATTTTCATTTCTTTGAATAAGATAAAATCGTCAAAAGGTGTTCTTCATGATATAAATAAGAGTCAAATGTGTAACTGGTTACTGCACAGGGTCAAAGGTCATATATTGTTTCAATCTATCTTCCCTAGATTCATGATGATCAAGGAGACACAATTTAATCTTGACATATGAATAGATCATAATGGGAGAAGCATATAAATGGGAGAAGCATTTTACAAAATAATATATTGTGTAATGCATTATTCGTTATGTAAACCATTATCATACGTATCACCTAATTCGTCTAAGTGACGAATTAAAGTCTAGTTATTCTTCTTCTTCTTCTTCTTCTTCTTCCTATTATTCTTCCTCGATTTTGTTCGCAGGATATCTCAAGACTGAATAAAGCCATTGTCATGAAACTTTCAATGATGATAGATCTTAATCTAACTTAGAACTGCGTGACTTTTCAAAGACTCAAAATTATCGTGACGTCATCCAGGCGCCATTTTGTGAAAATCAACTTATGATCATATCTTCATAACAGAAAGCCATTTCTCATTCATATTTGTCATGATCAAGTTCAATATTTGTCGGGTCAATTTCAGGTCGATAAATGCGCGCAAAAATGCGCGTACGCGTAGGTGCGCGCGTTAATGCGCGCGTAAAATTTAAAATTGCTCAAAATCGTCTTAAATTTTTTTTGCATACGTTTCAGGCCATTATAAGCATTTCATAAAAAATCGCGCAAAACACGCATTTTTGGACGTTTTCGTTCGTCACGGCCGAACGAAAAATAATTCCTCCGCAAAAACTTTTGACAGGATATTCCTCATAATTTTCCGAACAATTTGATACCAAGTTTATCTCTTTATCACTATTAATAACGGAATGAGCGTCCGTTCAAGATAACCGTCCGCACGCGCGATTTTTGTATTACATAGCGTATACGGGCAAAAACATGCTCATAAAAAGTCCATTGATATGAATAAGGACTGCCAATTTTTTTCCCATATTTAGATAGAGTATGAGTCGAAGGTATGATTTCATAGCTCATTTGGCCATTAAGTACATCTTGACGTCATCATAATGGCCTTGGAAGTCAAAAATACAAAAATGCATATTATGACGTCATTGTGTTTATGGACAATTTAGTGTATTTCTCTTAATATTCATCGATTCTCTTCTAGATTTTAATATGTTGTAGCCGAGGCAATCGTCTTCGAGATCAGTTTATACCAATTTTCATTTAAATGATCTCATCATAGTAAAAAATTCAATTAAAGGCCACATGTCAACATTTTCGTCATTTGCGTGTTATGTCTATGGAGGGTGAATTTTGTCCACACTATGAATCTACATCACATCAATCTTTCAGCACTATCTCGCTCATTTCTGCTCTATTCTCTCCCAAATTTGGGTATGTTATAGCTGAGACCATGGGCTATGAAAAAGGGTGACTTTGTTTTTTAATCAGATGTTGGGATCATGTTAACATTTTCGATCGAAAGTTGAAATTGCAAATTTTGAAGGAATCATTAGGTGATACGTAACGAAGTCAACGTATCACCTTTTGATTTCGTCAAGATTTTTATTATTAGGTGATACGTAACGAAGTCAACGTATCACCTATTGATTTCGTCAAGATTTTCTTTTTTTTTTTTTCTTTTATTATTCTTCCTCGATTTTGTTCGCAGGATATCTCAAGATTGAATAAAGCCATTGTCATGAAACTTTCAATGATGATAGATCTTAGTCTAACTTAGAACTGCGTGACTTTTCAAAGACTCAAAATTATCGTGACGTCATCCAGGCGCCATTTTGTGAAAATCAACTAATGATCATATCTTCATAACGGATAGTAATTTTTCATTCATATTTATCATGATTAAGATCAATATCCGTCTGGTCAATTTCAGGCCAAAAAATGCGCGCAAAAATGCGCGTACGCTTTTGTCCGCGCGTTTACGCGCGCGATTTTTTTAAAATGCTCTAAATCATCCCAAATTTTGTTTACATACGTTTCAGGCCATATGGAGCATTTGATAAAAAAATTACGCACACGCGCATGCGCGCGCATTTTCGCGCGTACTGGCATTTTGCAACATAGAATCGCCGATTTTTTTCTGTCATCGTATTTGGCACATTTTTTCAAGCATTTTGATAACTTGCTCACCTTTTAATAATCCAATGAGCGTCCGTCAAAGTTGACAGCACGCGCGGATTTGCGTTATCTTTATCCACAATACATGGGCAAAAACATGCCTATATCAAATTCATTGTAACTCTTTAGAATAGATAGAAACTCCTAATATTTTTTCATATTTGGATAGATTATGAGTCGGAGATATGATTTCATGTCTCATTTGATCCTCAATTAACTCATAAAGGAATCATAATGGCCTCCAAACTCAAAATTTTAATTTGCATATTATGACGTCAGCATATTTTTGGAAAATTGATTGTATCTCTGTAAATATCAATCAATTTTCTTTCAAATTTTGATATGTTTTAGCTGAGACAATTTTCTACAAATGCAGTATCCACAACTTTTATTTTTGACAAAATTATCATGGTGTATTTTTGCGATTGAAGGAGGCATGTCAATTTTTCACATTTTGCGTGTATTCTCTATGGGACATGACTTTTTCTCAAAACTGGATTCTACACTTCTGTCTTTCGCGAGCAAAATCTCCGTTGTTTTAGCTTCGTTTTCGCTGAGCTTCGGATATGTTGTAGCTGAGACAATGAGCTATCACAAGTGTGCCCTTTATTTTTCGATTAGATGCCGGGTTCATGCCAATATTTCACTTGCAAAGTAGGATTTCAGAATTCCATTTCCCGTTTACGTGTAATCGCTATGGGAGATGTTTTGGTATATCGGTAACGCACTTGACTTCTAACCTCGAGATCCCTGGTTCGAGTCCGGGTGTCTCCAACATTTTTTTTCTTCACTTTTTTTTTCCTTTTGACCTTCACTGTACCATCTCCTTTGATTATTTAAACACGTAGAATCGCAAATAATGTCATAAACAACCCTTTTTACTTTATTATTACCCTATTTTCACTTAATCCATTACTTTTTGCGTGTAATCCCTATGGGAGATGACTTTTTCTCAAATCTGGAGTCTACATTCCTGTCTTTTGCGAGCAATATCGCCGTTATTTCTGCTTGGATTTTGTTGATTTTTTAGTATGTTGTAGCTGAGACTATATGCTATCTAAATCACTCCTCATTTTTTCAATAAGAAGTCATGATTTCGCTCATAATCATGATCATTATCATCATGATCATCATTATCGTAATGATGAAAATCATTTATCAATTACATTTTCATTTCTTTGAATAAGATAAAATCGTCAAAAGGTGTTCTTCATGATATAAATAAGAGTCAAATGTGTAACTGGTTACTGCACAGGGTCAAAGGTCATATATTGTTTCAATCTATCTTCCCTAGATTCATGATGATCAAGGAGACACAATTTAATCTTGACATATGAATAGATCATAATGGGAGAAGCATATAAATGGGAGAAGCATTTTACAAAATAATATATTGTGTAATGCATTATTCGTTATGTAAACCATTATCATACGTATCACCTAAATCGTCTAAGTGACGAATTAAAGTCTAGTTATTTATTATTATTCTTCCTCGAATTTGTTCGCAGGATATCTCAAGACTGAATAAAGCCATTATCATGAAACTTGCCATGATGATAGATCTTAGTCTAACTTAGAACTGCGTGACTTTTTAGAGAGTCAAAGTTATCGTGACGTCATCCAGGCGCCATTTTGTGAAAATCAACTTATGATCATATCTTCATAACGGAAAGGAATTTCTCATTTATAATTATCAGGATTAAGATCAATATCTGTCCGGTCAATTTCAGGTCAATAAATGCGCGCAAAAATGCGCGTACGCGTACGTGCGCGCGTTAACGCGCGCGTAAAATTTTAAATTGCTCAAAATCGTTTAAAAATTGTTTTGCATACGTTTCAGGCCATTATAAGCATTTCATAAAAAATCGCGCAAAACACGCATTTTTGCACGTTTTCGTTTGTCACGGCCGAACGAAAAATAATTGCTTGTATATTTGTTTTGACAGGATATTTCTCATATTTTTCTGAACAATTTGATACCATGTTCATCTCTTTATCACTATTAATAATGGAATGAGCGTCCGTCCAAGATAAATATCCGCGCGCGCAAAATCATGTATTACATAGCATATATGGGCAAAAACATGCCTATAAAAAGTACATCGGGATGAATAAGAACTGCCATTCTTTTTTCATATTTAGATAGAGTATGAGTCGGAGATATGATTTCATATCTCATTTGGCCATTAAACACATCTTGACGTCATCATAATGGCCTTGGAAGTCAAAATACAAAAATGCATATTATGACGTCATTATATTTATGGAAAATTTAGTGTATTTCTCATAATATTGACTGATTTTTCGTCCAAATTTCGGTATCCCGTAGTTGAGGCAATTGACTACAAGATCAAAACACACTACTTTTCATTTCTTTGACGTCGTCATAGTACAAAATTTAATTAAAGGCCACATGTCAGAATTTTCTCAATTTGCGTGTTTTGCCTATGGAAGGTGAATTTCGTTCACATCATGAATCTACATGACATTGATCTTTGAGCGCTATCTAGCTTATTCGTGCTCTATTTTCTCCCAAATTATGATACGGTGTAGCTAAGATAATTATCTACAAGATCAACGTACATTATTTATCATTTTGATGACATCATTATAGTGGAAATTTCAATTAAAGGCGACATGTCAGAATTTTCTTAGTTTGCGTGTTAGGCGACTTTTTTTCTGAAATCCTGATTCTACAAATCTCTATCGAATACCTGAAGGGGGCGCTAAACCACTCTTAATCATGGTCTTTATCGTATTTATGATCATTATCATGAGATCATCATCGGCACACTTTCATGATAACAAAATAGCACGTATCACCTAATTCGTCAAAGTGACGAATTAAAGTCTAGTTATTTATTATTATTCTTCCTCGAATTTGTTCGCAGGATATCTCAAGACTGAATAAAGCCATTATCATGAAACTTGCCATGATGATAGATCTTAGTCTTACTTAGAACTGCGTGACTTTTTAGAGAGTCAAAATTATCGTGACGTCATCCAGGCGCCATTTTGTGAAAATCAACTTATGATCATATCTTCATAACGGAAAGGAATTTCTCATTTATAATTATCAGGATTAAGATCAATATCTGTCCGGTCAATTTCAGGTCAATAAATGCGCGCAAAACTGCGCGTACGCGTACGTGCGCGCGTTAACGCGCGCGTAAAATTTTAAATTGCTCAAAATCGTTTAAATTTTTTTTTGCATACGTTTCAGGCCATTATAAGCATTTCATAAAAAATCGCGCAAAACACGCATTTTTGCACGTTTTCGTTTGTCACGGCCGAACGAAAAAAAATTCCTTGTATATTTGTTTTGACAGGATAATCCTCATATTTTTCTGAACAATTTGATACCATGTTCATCTCTTTATCACTATTAATAACGTAATGAGCGTCCGTTCAAGAAAAATATCCGTGCGCGCGAGCTCATGTATTACATAGCATATATGGGCAAAAACATGTCATAAAAAGTGCATCGGGGTGAATAAGGACTGCCATTTTTTTTCATATTTAGATAGAGTATGAGTCAGAGATATGATTTCATATCTCATTTGGCCATTCAATACATCTTGACGTCATCAAGACGCCTTGGAAGTCAAAATACAAAATTGCATATTATGACGTCATTATATTTATTGAAAATTTAGTGTATTTCTCATAATTTTGACTGATTTTCTTCCAAATTTCGGTATCTTGTAGTTGAGGCAATTGCCTTTAAGATAAATACACACTACTTTTTATTTCATTGACGTCATCATAGTACAAAATTCAATTATAGGCCACATTTCAGAACTTTCTTAATTTGCGTGTTATGCCTAAGGAAGGTGAATTTCGTTCACATCATGAATCTTCATGACATTGATCTTTGAGCACTATCTAGCTTATGAGTACTCTATATTTTTCCAAATTTTGATACGGTGTAGCTAATAAATTATCTACAATATTGACGTACATCATTTATCATTTCGATGACATCATCTTAGTGAAAATTTCAATTAAAGGCGACATGTCAGAATTTTCTTAGTTAGCGTGTTAGGCGACTTTTTCTGAAATCCTGATTCTACAAATCTCCATCGAATACCTGAAGGGAGCGCTATACCACTCTTAATCATGGTCTTTATCGTATTTATGATCATTATCATTAGATCATCATCGGCACACTTTCATGATAACAAAATAGCACGTATCACCTAATTCGTCAAAGTGACGAATTAAAGTCTAGTTTATTTTATTATTCTTCCTCGATTTTGTTCGCAGGATATCTCAAGACTGAATCAAGCCATTGTCATGAAACTTCCAATGATGATAGATCTTAGTCTAACTTAGAACTGCGTGACTTTTCAAAGACTCAAAATTATCGTGACGTCATCCAGGCGCCATTTTGTGAAAATCAATTTATGATCATATCTTCATAACGGAAAGTAATTTTTCATTCATATTTATCATGAATAAGATCAATATCCGTCCGGTCAATTTCAGGTCAATAAACGTGCGTAAATGCGCGCGTGCGCGTTCGTCCGCGCGTTTACGCGCGCGCAAAAATTTAAAATGCTCTAAATCATCCCAAAATTTTTTTGCATACGTTTCAGGCCATATGGAGCATTTGACAAAAAATCGAGCTCACGCGCATGCGCGCGCGTTTTTTGCGCGTACTAGCATTTTGCAACATAGAATCGCCGAATTTTCTCTATCATCTTATTTGGCACATTTTTCCAAGCATTTTGATAACTTGTTCATCTTTTAATAACGCAATGAGCGTCCGTCAAAGTTGACAGTGCGCGCGGACCTGCGTTATCTTTATCCACAATACATGAGCAAAAACATGCCTATACAAAATTCTTTGTAACCCTTCAGAATAGATAGCAACTCCCAATATTTTTTCATATTTAGATAGATTATGAGTCGTAAATATGATTTCATGTCTCATTTGACCCTCAATTAACTCATGACGTCACCATAATGTCCTCCAAACTCAAAAATTTAATTTGCATGTTATGACGTCAGCATATTTTTCGAAAATTAATTGTATCTCTGTAAATATTGATTGATTTTCTTTCAAATTTCGATATGTTCTAGCTGAAACAATTTTCTACAAATATAGTGTCCACAATTTTTCATTTTGACAGAGGCATCATGGCGTATATTTGCGATTTAAGGAGGCATGTCAATTTTTCACATTTTGCGTGTATTCTCTATGGGACATGACTTTTTCTCAAAACTGGATTCTACACTCTTGTCTTTCACGAGCGAAATCTCCGTTGTCTTAGCTTAGTTTGTGCTGAGCTTCAAATATGTTGTAGCTGAGATAATAATCTATCACACGAGTGCATTTCATTTTTCGATCAGATGCCGGTATTATGCTCATATTTCACTTGCAAAGTAGGATTTCAGAATTCCATTTCCCGTTTACGTGTAATCGCTATGGGAGATGTTTTGGTATATCGGTAATGCACTTGACTTCCAACCTCGAGATCTCTGGTTCGAGTCCGGGTGTCTCCAACAATTTTTTGCTTCACTTTTTTTTTCCTTTTGACCTTCACTGTACCATCTCCTTTGATTATTTAAACACGTAGAATCGCAAATAATGTCATAAATAACTCTTTTTACTTTATTATTACCCTATTTTCACTTAATCCATTACTTTTTGCGTGTAATCCCTATGGGAGATGACTTTTTCTCAAATCTGGAGTCTACATTCCTGTCTTTTGCGAGCAATATCGCCGTTATTTCTGCTTGGATTTTGTTGATTTTTGAGTATGTTGTAGCTGAGACTATATGCTATCTAAATCAACCCTCATTTTTTCAATAAGATGTCATGATCGCGCTCATGATCATGATCATGATCATCATGATCATCATTATCATAATGATGATAATCATTTATCAATTACATTTTCATTTCTTTGAATAAGATAAAATCGTCAAAAGGTGTTCTTCATGATGTAAATTAGAGTCAAATGTGTAACTGGTTACTGCACAGGGTCAAAGGTCATATATTGTTTCAATCTATCTTCCCTAGATCCATGATGATCAAGGAGACACAATTTAATCTTGACATATGAATAGATCATAATGGGAGAAGCATATAAATGGGAGAAGCATTTTACAAAATAATATATCGTGTAATGCATTATTCGTTATGTAAACCATTATCATACGTATCACCTAATTCGTCTAAGTGACGAATTAAAGTCTAGTTAGGTGATACGTAACGAAGTCAACGTATCACCTTTTGATTTCGTCAAGATTTTTCTTTATTATTATTATTAGGTGATACGTACGTAGACGTATCACCTTTTGATTTCGTCAAGATTTTTATTATTTATTTATTTATTTTTATTTATTATTATTCTTCCTCGAATTTGTTCGCAGGATATCTCAAGACTGAATAAAGCCATTATCATGAAACTTGCCATGATGATAGATCTTAGTCTAACTTAGAACTGCGTGACTTTTTAGAGAGTCAAAATTATCGTGACGTCATCCAGGCGCCATTTTGTGAAAATCAACTAATGATCATATCTTCATAACGGAAAAGTATTTCTCATTCATAATTATCACGATTAAGATAAATATCCGTCCGGTCAAGTTGAGGTCAATAAAAGCGCGCAAATGCGCGCGTGCGCGTTCGTCCGCGCGTTTACGCGCACGCAAAAATTTAAAATGCTCCAAATCATCCCAAAATTTTTTTGCATACGTTTCAGGCCATATGGAGCATTTGATAAAAAAATTACGCACACGCGCATGCGCACGCGTTTTCGCGCGTACTGGCATTTTGCAACATAGAATCGCCGATTTTTTTCTGTCATCATATTCGGTACATTTTTCCAAGAATTTTGATGATTTGTTCACCTTTTATTAACGCAATGAGCGTCCGTCAAAGTTGACAGCACGCGCGGATTTGCGTTATCTTTATCCACAATACATGGGCAAAAACATGCCTATATAAAATTCATTGTAACTCTTTAGAATAGATAGAAACTCCTAATATTTTTCCATATTTGGATAGATTATGAGTTGGAGATATGATTTCATGTCTCATTTTATCCTCAATTAACTCATGACGTCATCATAATGGCCTCCAAACTCAAAATTTTAATTTGCATATTATGACGTCAGCATATTTTTGAAATATTGATTGTATCTCTGTAAATATGGATCAATTTTCTTTTTAATTTTGATATGTTCTAGCTGAGACAATATTCTACAAATGTGGTATTCACAATTTTTATTTTTGACAAAAGTATCATGGTGTATTTTTGCGATTAAAGGAGGCATGTCAATGTTTCGCATTTTGCGTGTATTCTCTATGGGACATGACTTTTTCTCAAAACTGGATTCTACACTCCTGTCTTTCGCGAGCAAAATCTCCGTTGTTTTAGCTTTGTTTTCACTGAGCTTTGGATATGTTGTAGCTGAGACAATGAGCTATCAAAAATGTGTCTTTTATTTTTCGATTAGATGCCGGGATCATGCTCATATTTCACTTGCAAAGTAGGATTTCTGAATTCCATTTCCCGTTTACGTGTAATCGCTATGGGAGATGTTTTGGTATATCGGTAACGCACTTGACTTCCAACCTCGAGATCCCTGGTTCGAGTCCGGGTGTCTCCAACACTTTTTTTTCACTTTTTTTTCCTTTTGACCTTCACTGTACCATCTCCTTTGATTATTTAAACACGTAGATTCGCAAATAATGTCATAAATAACCCTTTTTACTTTATTATTACCCTATTTTCACTTAATCCATTACTTTTTGCGTGTAATCCCTATGGGAGATGACTTTTTCTAAAATCTGGAGTCTACATTCCTGTCTTTTGCGAGCATTTTCGCCGTTATTTCGGCTTGGATTTTGTTGATTTTTTAGTATGTTGTAGCTGAGACTATATGCTATCTAAATCAACCCTCATTTTTTCAATAAGATGTCATGATCGCGCTCATGATCATCATCATGATCATCATGATCATCATTATCATAATGATGATAATCATTTATCAATTACATTTTCATTTCTTTGAATAAGATAAAAATCGTCAAAAGGTGTTCTTCATGATGTAAATTAGAGTCAAATGTGTAACTGGTTACTGCACAGGGTCAAAGGTCATATATTGTTTCAATCTATCTTCCCTAGATCCATGATGATCAAGGAGACACAATTTAATCTTGACATATGAATAGATCATAATGGGAGAAGCATATGAATGGGAGAAGCATTTTACAAAATAATATATCGTGTAATGCATTATTCGTTATGTAGACCATTATCATACGTATCACCTAATTCGTCTAAGTGACGAATTAAAGTCTAGTTATTTATTATTATTCTTCCTCGAATTTGTTCGCAGGATATCTCAAGACTGAATAAAGCCATAATCATGAATCTTTCAATGATGATAGATCTTAGTCTAACTTAGAACTGCGTGACTTTTCAAAGACTCAAAGTCATCGTGACGTCATCCAGACGCCATTTTGTGAAAATCAACTTATGATCATATCTTCATAACAGAAAGCCATTTCTCATTCATATTTGTCATGATCAAGGTCAATATTTATCGGGTCAATTTCAGATCAATAAATGCGCGCAAAAATGCGCGTACGCGTAGGTGCGCGCGTTAATGCGCGCGTAAAATTTAAAATTGCTCAAAATCGTCTTAAATTTTTTTTGCATACGTTTCAGGCCATTATAAGCATTTCATAAAAAATCGCGCAAAACACGCATTTTTGGACGTTTTCGTTCGTCACGGCCGAACGAAAAATAATTTCTCCGCAAAAGCTTTTGACCGAATATTTCTCATAATTTTCCGAACAATTTGATACCAAGTTTATCTCTTTATCACTATTAATAACGGAATGAGCGTCCGTTCAAGATAACCGTCCGCACGCGCGATTTTTGTATTACATAGCGTATATGGGCAAAAACATGCCCATAAAAAGTCCATTGATATGAATAAGGACTGCCAATTTTTTTTCCATATTTAGATAGAGTATGAGTCGAAGGTATGATTTCATATCTCATTTGGCCATTAAGTACATCTTGACGTCATCATAATGGCCTTGGAAGTCAAAAATACAAAAATGCATATTATGACGTCATTATGTTTATGGACAATTTAGTGTATTTCTCTTAATATTCATCGATTCTCTTCTAGATTTTAATATGTTGTAGCCGAGGCAATCGTCTTCGAGATCAGTCCACACCAATTTTCATTTAAATGATGTCATCATAGTCAAAAATTCAATTAAAGGCCACATGTCAGAATTTTCGTCATTTGCGTGTTATGTCTATGGAGGGTGAATTTTGTCCACACTATGAATCTACATCGCATCCATCTTTCAGCACTATCTCGCTCATTTGTGCTTTGTTTTCTCCCAAATTTGGATATGTTATAGCTGAGACCATGGGCTATAAAAAAGGGTGACTTTGTTTTTTAATCAGATGTTGGGATCATGTTAAAATTTTCGATCGAAAGTTGAAATTGCAAATTTTGAAGGAATCATTAGGTGATACGTAACGAAGTCAACGTATCACCTTTTGATTTCGTCAAGATTTTTCTTTATTATTATTATTAGGTGATACGTAACGAAGTCTACGTATCACCTTTTGATTTCGTCAAGATTTTTATTATTTATTTATTATTAGGTGATACGTATAAGTATACGTATCACCTTTTGATTTCGTCAAGATTTTTATTATTTATTTATTTATTTATTTATTTATTTTTATTTATTATTATTCTTCCTCAATTTTGTTCGCAGGATATCTCAAGAATGGCAAAAGCCGTGGTCATGAAACTTTCAATGATGATAGATCTTAGTCTAACTTAGAACTGCATGACTTTTCAAAGACTCAAAATTATCGTGACGTCATCCAGGCGCCATTTTGTAAAAATCAACTTATGATCATATCTTCATAACGGAAAGTAATTTTTCATTCATATTTATCATGAATAAGATCAATATCCTTCCGGTCCATTTCAGATCAAAAAACGTGCGCAAATCTGCGCGTACGCGTTCGTGCGCGCGTTTACGTGCGCGCAAAAATTTAAAATGCTCCAAATCATTCCTAATTTTTTTTGCATACGTTTCAAGCCATATGGAGCATTTGACAAAAAAATCACTCAAACGCGCATGCGCACGCGTTTTTTGCGTGTTCTGGCGTTTTACAACATATAATCGCCAAATTTTCTCAGTCATCATGTTTGGCACAATTTTTCAAGCATTTTGATACCATGTTCATCTCTTTATCACTATTAATAACGGAATGAGCGTCCGTTCAAGATAAATATCCGTGTGCGCGAGCTCATGTATTACATAGTATATATGGGCAAAAACATGCCTATAAAAAGTCCATTGGGATGAATAAGGACTGTCAAGTTTTTTTCATATTTTGATAGAGTATGAGTCGGAGATATGATTTCATAGCTCATTTGGCCCTTAAATACTTCTTGACGTCATCATAATGGCCTTGGAAGTCAAAATACAAAATTGCATATTATGACGTCATTATATTTTTTGAAAATTTAGTGTATTTCTCATAATATTGACTGATTTTCTTCCAAATTGCGGTATCTTGCAGCTTAGGAAATTGCCTACAAGATCAAAACACACTGCTTTTTATTTTAATGACGTCATTATAGTACAAAATTCAATTAAAGGCCACATGTCAGAATTTTCTCAATTTGCGTGTTATGTCTATGGAAGGTGAAATTCGTTCACATCATGAATCTACATGATATTGATCTTTGAGCACTATCTAGCTTATTTGTGCTTTATGTTCTCCAAAATTTTGATACGGCGTAGCTAAGCAAATTATCTATAAGAATGATGTACATTATTTATCATTTTGATGACATTATCATAGTGAAAATTTCAATTAAAGGCGACATGTCAGAATTTTCTTAGTTTGCGTGTTTGGCGACTTTTTCTGAAATCCTGATTCTACAAATCTCTATCGAATACCTGAAGGGGGCGCTATACCACTCTTAATCATGGTCTTTATCGTATTTATGATCATTATCATGAGATCATCATCGGCACACTTTCATGATAACAAAATAGCACGTATCACCTAATTCGTCAAAGTGACGAATTAAAGTCTAGTTATTTATTATTATTCTTCCTCGAATTTGTTCGCAGGATATCTCAAGACTGAATGAAGCCATTGTTATGAATCTTTCAATAATGATAGATCTTAGTCTAACTTAGAACTGCGTGACTTTTCAAAGACTCAAAATTATCGTGACGTCATCCAGGCGCCATTTTGTGAAAATCAACTAATGATCATATCTTCATAACGGAAAAGTATTTCTCATTCATAATTATCACGATTAAGATCAATATCCGTCCGGTCAATTTCAGGTCAAAAAACGTGCGCAAATGCGCGCGTGCACGCTCGTCCGCGCGTTTACGCGCGCGCAAAAATTTAAAATGCTCTAAATCATCCTAAATTTTTTTTGCATACGTTTCAGGCCATATAGAGCATTTGATAAAAAATCGCGCTCATGCGCATGCGCGCGCGTGTTTTGCGCGTACTAGCATTTTGCAACATAGAATCGCCGAATTTTCTTTGTCATCATATTTGGCACATTTTTCCAAGCATTTTGATAACTTGTTCATCTTTTAATAACGCAATGAGCGTCCGCCAAAGTTGACAGCGCGCGCGGATCTGCGTTATCTTTATCCACAATATATGGGCAAAATCATGCATATACAAAATTCATTTTAACTCTTTAGAATAGATAGGAACTCCCAATATTTTTTTCATATTTAGATAGATTATGAGTCGGAGATATGATTTCATGTCTCATTTGACCCTCAATTAAATCATGACGTCATCATAATGGCCTCCGAACTCAAAATTTTAATTTGCACATTATGACGTAAGCATATTTTTGGAAAACTGATTGTATCTCTGTAAATATTGATTGATTTTGTTTCAAATTTTGATATGTTCTAGCTGAGACAATTTTCTACAAATGCAGTGTCCACAATTTTTCATTTTGACAAAGGCATCATGGCGTAATCTTGCAATTAATTGAGGCATGTCAATTTTTTACATTTTGCGTGCATTCTCTATGGGACATGACTTTTTTCTCAAAAGTGGATTCTACATTCCTGTGTTTTGAGCAATATCGCCGATGTTTCTGCTTGGATTTTGTTGATTTTTGAGTATGCTGTAGCTGAGACAAGTTTCCACAAGATTCATGTAGACTATCTAACATTATCATGACGTTATCATAGTCAAAAATTCAATCATAGGTGACATGTCAATTATCATATATAACAATCCTCAATCGGATACCTGAAGGGGGCGCTATACCACTTTTAATCATGGTCATCTGGAAGGCATTGTTCTCAATTGCATCTCTCTCTCTCTCCTCTCTCTTGCTCTTTTACTTCTCCTCTCATGTTCTGCCCCTCTCCTTTTTTGGTCTGTCTCTGCATCTATCTATCTCTCTTCTCTTTCACCCTCTCCCTCCCTCTCTCTCTCTCTCTTGCCTTGCCTCCCTCTTATTTTCTTGGTCTGTCTCCCTCTGCCCTACAGTTGAAACTTGACTCATGGATAGATCAAAATGGGAGTAGTATTTTATAACGAAAGATGAAATCGTGAAAATGCGTTCTTCATTATGTTATACATGAGCATAATTACGTATCACCTAATTCGTCAAAGTGACGAATTAAAGTCTAGTATTTATTTTGTGTCTGTATAAGAAATTATTAGGTGGTCTGTCAACGACAGATCATCTATTGATTTCGTTAGAATTTTCTTTCTTTATTCTTTATTCTTTCTTTATTCTTTATTTTTATTTCTTCCGTACACTTTTTTGTCCACACGTTTACTCGAAATCAACATGGTCAATTGCCTTCAAATTTCTGTCAGTCATCAAGCCCTTTGATTTCAAGTCAAATTAACTTTTTCAAGGTCACTAGGTCATCGTGACGTCATCCAGGCGCCATTTTGTAAAAGTCAGGTCATTATCATATCTCGAAAACGAGTCATCAAAAATGAACCATTATTTGGTATACATCAACTTCAGGTCAAAGTTCAACTAAAAATGTCAACAAATTCCGCGCGCGCACCTCGACGCGCACGTACGCGCGTATCAAAATTTTAAAATGCTTCAATTCGTTTCCATTTTTTTTTGCACACGTTTCAGGCCATTGTAAGCATTTTCAAAATTTGCGCGAGAGCACTTTTTTATGCATTTCCGCGCGTAACCGCGCGTTCTGACACTTAACAACATAGAAACGCCAAATTTTCTCTATCAACATGTTAACCACATTTTTCCAAGCATTTTGATACCTTGTTCACCTTTTTCCGACCAGTAATAACGCAATTAGCGTCTGTCAAAGTTGAACGCACGCGCCGACCTGCGCTATCTGTATCCACAATACATGTGCAAAAACATGCCTATACAAAATTCATTGTAACTCTTCAGAATGGATAGATACCCCCCAATTTCTTTCATATTTAAATAGATTATGAGTTGGAGATATGATTTCATGTCTCATTTGACCCTCAATTAACTCATGACGTCATCATAATGGCCTCCGAACTCAAAATTTCAATTTGCATATTATGACGTCAGCAGATTTTTAGAAAATTGATTGTATCTCTGTAAATATTGATCAATTTTCTTTCAAATTTTGATATGTTCTAACTGATAATATTCTCTACAAATGCAGTAATCACGATATTTCATTTTGACAATGGTATCATGGCGTATTTTTGCGATTAAAGGAGGCATGTCAATTTTTCACATTTTGCGTGTATTCTCTATAGGACATGACTTTTTCTCAAAACTGGATTCTACATTCTCGTCTTTCGCGAGCAATATCTCCGTCGTTTTATCTTTGTTTACCCTGAGCATTGAGTATGTTGTAGCTGAGACAATAAGCTATCACAAATGTGCCATTTATTTTTCGATCAGATGCCGGGATCATGCTCATATCTCACTTGCAAAGAGGGATTTGAGAATTCCATTTTCCGTTTACGTGTATTCTCTATGGGAAATGTTTTGGTATATCGGTAACGCACTTGACTTCCGACCTCGAGGTCCCTGGTTCGAGTCCGGGCGTCTCCAACAATTTTTTTTCTTCATTTTTTTATCTTTTTTGACTTTTCAATGATCATAAAATTGAAAACAGACCACCTAATTCGTCACCATGACGAATTCAATTTCTAGTTATTATTCTTCCTCAATTTTGTTCGCAGGATATCTCAAGAATGGTTAAAGCCATTATCATGAAACTTGCCATGATGATAGATCTTAGCCTAACTTAGAACTGCGTGACTTTTCAAAAACTCAAACTTATCGTGACGTCACCCAGGCGCCATTTTGTGAAAATCAACTTATGATCATATCTTCATAACGTAAAAGTATTTCTCATTCATAATTATCACGATTAAGATCAATATCCGTCCGGTCAATTTCAGGTCAATAAACGTGCGCAAATGCACGCGTGCGCGTTCGTCCGCTCGTTTACGTGCGCGCAAAAATTAAAAATGCTCTAAATCATCCCAAAATTTTTTTTGCATACGTTTCAGGCCATATGGAGCATTTGACAAAAAATTATGCTCACGCGCATGCGCGCGCGTTTTTTGCGCGTACTAGCGTTTTGCAACATAGAATCGCCGAAATTTCTCTATCATCATTTTTGGCACATTTTTCCAAGCATTTTGATAACTTGTTAACCCTTTAATAACGCAATGAGCGTCCGTCAAAGTTGACAGCGCGCGCGGACCTGCGTTATCTTTATCCACAATACATGAGCAAAAACATGCCTATACACAAATCTTTGTAACTCTTCAGAATAGATATGAACTCCCAATATTTTTTAATATTTAGATAGATTATGAGTCGGAGATATGATTTCATGTCTCATTTGACCCTCAATTAAGTAATGACGTCATCATAATGGTCTCCGAACTCAAAATTTCAATTTGCATATTATGACGTCAGCAGATTTTTAGAAAATTGATTGTATCTCTGTAAATATTGATCAATTTTCTTTCAAATTTTGATATGTTCTAACTGATAATATTCTCTACAAATGCAGTAATCACGATATTTCATTTTGACAATGGTATCATGGCGTATTTTTGCGATTAAAGGAGGCATGTCAATTTTTCACATTTTGCGTGTATTCTCTATAGGACATGACTTTTTCTCAAAACTGGATTCTACATTCTCGTCTTTCGCGAGCAATATCTCCGTCGTTTTATCTTTGTTTACCCTGAGCATTGAGTATGTTGTAGCTGAGACAATAAGCTATCACAAATGTGCCATTTATTTTTCGATCAGATGCCGGGATCATGCTCATATCTCACTTGCAAAGAGGGATTTGAGAATTCCATTTTCCGTTTACGTGTATTCTCTATGGGAAATGTTTTGGTATATCGGTAACGCACTTGACTTCCGACCTCGAGGTCCCTGGTTCGAGTCCGGGCGTCTCCAACAATTTTTTTTCTTCATTTTTTTATCTTTTTTGACTTTTCAATGATCATAAAATTGAAAACAGACCACCTAATTCGTCACCATGACGAATTCAATTTCTAGTTATTATTCTTCCTCAATTTTGTTCGCAGGATATCTCAAGAATGGTTAAAGCCATTATCATGAAACTTGCCATGATGATAGATCTTAGCCTAACTTAGAACTGCGTGACTTTTCAAAAACTCAAACTTATCGTGACGTCACCCAGGCGCCATTTTGTGAAAATCAACTTATGATCATATCTTCATAACGTAAAAGTATTTCTCATTCATAATTATCACGATTAAGATCAATATCCGTCCGGTCAATTTCAGGTCAATAAACGTGCGCAAATGCACGCGTGCGCGTTCGTCCGCTCGTTTACGTGCGCGCAAAAATTAAAAATGCTCTAAATCATCCCAAAATTTTTTTTGCATACGTTTCAGGCCATATGGAGCATTTGACAAAAAATTATGCTCACGCGCATGCGCGCGCGTTTTTTGCGCGTACTAGCGTTTTGCAACATAGAATCGCCGAAATTTCTCTATCATCATTTTTGGCACATTTTTCCAAGCATTTTGATAACTTGTTAACCCTTTAATAACGCAATGAGCGTCCGTCAAAGTTGACAGCGCGCGCGGACCTGCGTTATCTTTATCCACAATACATGAGCAAAAACATGCCTATACACAAATCTTTGTAACTCTTCAGAATAGATATGAACTCCCAATATTTTTTAATATTTAGATAGATTATGAGTCGGAGATATGATTTCATGTCTCATTTGACCCTCAATTAAGTAATGACGTCATCATAATGGTCTCCGAACTCAAATTTTCAATTTGCATATTATGACGTTTGCATATTTTTGGAAAATTGATTGTATCTCTGTAAATATTGATTGATTTTCTTTCAAATTTTAAAATGTTTTAGCTGAGACAATTTTATACAGATATAGTGACCACAATTTTTCATTTTGACAATAGCATCATGGCGTATTTTTGCGATTAAAGGAGGCATGTCAATTTTTCACATTTTGCGTGTATTCTCTATGGGACATGACTTTTTCTCAAAACTGGATTCGACACTCCTGGCTTTCGCGAGCAAAATCTCCGTTGTTTTAACTTCGTTTTCGCTGAGCTTCGAATATGTTGTAGCTGAGACGATAAGCTATCACCAATGTGCCTTTTATTTTTCGATCAGATGCCGGGATATGCTCATATTTCACTTGCAAAGTAGGATTTGAGAATTCCATTTCCCGTTTACGTGTACTCGCTATGGGAAATGTTTTGGTATATTGGTAACGCACTTGACTTCCAACGTCGAGATCCCTGGTTTGAGTCCGGGTGTCTCCAACAATTTTTTTTTTCATTTTTTTTTCTTTTTGACCTTTTACTCTACCATCTCCTTTGATTATTAAAACATGTTAATTCGCAAATAATGTATAAAACAACCCTATTTACTTCATTATTACCCTATTTTCACTTAATCCATTACTTTGTGCGTTAATCTTTATGGGAGATGACTTTTTCTCAAATCTGGATTCTACATTCCTGTCTTTTGCGAGCAATATCGCCGTTATTCCTGCTTTGATTTTGTTGATTTTTGAGTATGTTGTAGCTGAGATTATATGCTATCTAAATCACCCCTCATTTTTCCAATGAGATATCAGGATCACGCTCATGATCATGATCATCATCGTTATCATCATGATCATTATTATCATAATGATGATAATCATTTATCAATTACATTTTCATTTCTTTGAATAAGATAAAATCGTCAAAATGCGTTCTTCATGATGTAAATTAGAGTCAAAGGTGTATCTGGTTACAGCACAGGGTCAATGGTCATATATCGTCACAATCTATCTTCCCTAGATCCATGATGATCAAGGAGACACAATTCAATCTTGACATATGGAAAGATCATAATGGGAGAAGCATTTTATAAAATAATATATCGTGTAATGCATTATTCGAAATGTAAACCATGATCATACGTATCACCTAAATCGTCTAAGTGACGATTTAAAGTCTAGTTTATTATTTATTATTCTTCCTCGAATTTGTTCGCAGGATATCTCAAGACTGAATAAAGCCATTATCATGAAACTTGCTATGATGATAGATCTTGGTCTAACTTAGAACTGCGTGACTTTTTAGAGAGTCAAAATTATCGTGACGTCATCCAGGCGCCATTTTGTGAAAATAAACTTATGATCATATCTTCATAACGGAAAGGAATTTCTCATTTATAATTATCAGGATTAAGATCAATATCTGTCCGGTCAATTTCAGGTCAATAAATGCGCGCAAAAATGCGCGTACGCGTTTGTGTGCGCGTTAACGCGCGCGTAAAATTTTAAATTGCTCAAAATCGTTTAACAATTTGTTTGCATACGTTTAAGGCCATTATAAGCATTTCATAAAAAAATCGCGCAAAACACGCATTTTTGCACGTTTTCGTTTGTCACGGCCGAACGAAAAATAATTCCTAGTATATTAGTTTTGACAGAATATTCCTCATAATTTTCTGAACAATTTGATACCATGTTCATCTCTTTATCACTATTAATAACGGAATGAGCGTCCGTTGAAGATAAATATCCGTGCGTGCGAGCGCATGTATTACATAGCATATATTGGCAAAAACATGCCTATCAAAAGTTCATTGGGATGAATAAGGACTGCCAATTTTTGTTTTTATATCTAGATAGAGTATGAGTCGGAGATATGATTTCATGTCTCATTTGGCCATTTAGTACATCGTGACGTCATTATAATAGCCTTGGAAGTCAAAATACGAATACGCACATTATGACGTCAGCATCTTTATGGGAAATCGAATGTATATCTGTAAATATTGATCGATTTTCTTATAAACTTTGATATGTTGTAGCTGAGACAATTCTCCACAAGTTCATTACCAATATTTATTCATTTTGATAACGTCATTACGTTGAAAATTGTGATTAAAGTCGACATATGTCAGATTTTTGCTTAATATGCGTGTTATGCCTATGGGAGGTGATTGATACTAAATTCCAGTCTAGACTTGTTCATTATGTTGCGTATGTAGTGCGTCGAAATACCAGTTCAATGATTGGTAGGCTCTGCAATCAGGCGAAAATTTGAGCTTGTTTAGTAAATTAATAGTTGTCATATAACAATTCTCTATCGAATACCTGAAGGGGGCGCTATACCACTTTTAATCATGGTCATCGTCATTTAAAACCAAAAAATCATCATTATCAATATCGTCATTATCGTATTTATGAATATTATCATTAGATCATCATCGGCAAACTTTCATGATACAAAAATAGCTTACGTATCACCTAATTCGTCAAAGTGACGAATTAAAGTCTAGTTATTATTATTATTGTATTGTGATCATGGATCTCTTGGCGTAAAGTTCGCCATTTCCTTGCCGCACCTCTGCGTAGAATGCTCGAAGACAATCGCATAACTCTTGCTCGGAGTATTCCTTCTCCAAATTTTCAAAGCCAAGAGGCTGTGCCCTACAGTAGCAGTTGAATGTTTCCAACGCTTGTTTTAACACACATTTTGGTAGATTTAGAAATCCTTGTTTTCCAAAAGCTGATCTATTTCCTCTGTGGCCATTAACACAAATCGGGGCTCCATTTCGAAGTGTTGTTGAGGCACTGAGACGCTCGCGACTTGTAAAATTTAGGCTAGATCTAGAACTTAAAATTCGCGGGTCGAATTTATTTCCAATCGAGACTTTATATCGTTGATCGATCACAAACGATTATCTGCTTTAGTCCCATGTAAATCATATCCGTTTCATTGGTGACATACAGTCCTCAAGAGGGCGACATTCATTGATTAAAAATATATTCATTTCACCAGCCGGTAAAATATAACCGACCAGGAAAATATAACAATTTGGATCCTCGCTATTTATATCACGTGACGAGCTCTGGACCAATCACATCTCGGTATCTGTCTAAGCTATCTAATATAGTAGGGTATCTCCACGCCGGAGTCAAGGGTAGAATTGTGGTCACACAATCCCAGTTCTGAATAAGCGCTGAAAATTGACCACAGTAACATCAAAGTCAAACCCTATCAGTTCGAGCCAGAGCCAGAGCCATGTAGAGCCAGAGCTCGACGAGGCGCCTGAGGCTGAGGCAGAAGCTGACCGGTAGATCTTGACCTTACGTAAATTGTCAACTGACTGAGACTTATAAAATATAGACCAGATCTAAGGTTAGTCTAGACAAAACCACTCATCTAATGTTCAGGCGCACGTACGGGCAATCGAATGTGCATATCGGAGTGACAACGAGCGGTCTAAACTGAAACTCTCGACGCCTAACATTTAGTATTCTTAGTGGAAAATTACACAAATTTGTTTCTTCGTTTGATAATTTGAGTTCTAAAGGGAACTGATGCCAGGCTGACAAGAACACTGTTTGCGACTTTTCGGTGAAAAGGAGGGGTGGTTAAGGCATTCAAATGTCAGTAAAAGGCAAACTATGATATTAATTGATAAAAATATATTTGTATCCGAAAATAATATGCACTTCATAATCCCAGAACGTTTCTAGCCATTTCGTCATTCCTGATTACGAATTACAATAATATTGTAAGATATTTAGTTGTAGGGCAAATACAAGGACATTTCTGCAATGACGTCAAATGCGTCATTAAGCCACTTGACCGTATTTACCTTTTTATCGAGGCGTAGAGCTTAGCAAGCGTGAGATATGTGGGAAATGGATGTTATTATCATTTTTGGTCGATATAAAGTTTTTTTCTGAAAAATATTAGGCTGGAATATTAATAAATAGAGGTGTATTCATGTTTTAAAAGGCTGAGTTGGTTTGAAGTTTTTAAGTTTATTTATTCCACATTTTACATTAAATAAACAGTATTATTCTTTTTCCATTTTTTGTATACAAGCGTATTCAATTTAAAAATAGATTTCACACAAGAAAAACAAAATCAAATCAAGCCTAATGTATTGAAAATAAGTACTAAAATTTCGAAATATGTAAATAAAACAGGCAAGGTAAAACAATGTAAAATGTGGGGAGCCTAAAATAAAAAGCATAGCTTGTATGTGCATAGGCTCCCGTACTGAGTAACACAATATAATAGGTCTGAATTTAAAAGGTATTAAAGGAGGCGAAAACGGAATTGTATAGTTTGAGATTTTAGAAACGTACAAGGAGAGTGAATTTGAGAAGAAAAGAAAAATAGAATAAATAGTAAAGAGAATAATATAATATATAATAACCACCTGTACGATCCAGCGCGACATCAACCTTATTTCATACATACTTACTCAAAAGGAAACACCTGAGCTTTCGTTTAAATGAATTAATGGAGGGGCCTTGAACTAGTTCGTTATTCAGGCTTTTCCGGACTTTGGGTCCAGTAAAAATAATTGTTTTGTTAGTAAAAACGGTGCGAGTTCGAGGAAGATGAAAATGGTGTGTCTGTCTACAGGGGACATTCTTTCTGACTCACCCTGTAGTAGGGTAAGAATGTAAAGTATAATTGCGTTAAAAAAAGGGACGAAAGCATCTGGTAAATTATCTGTTGATAGTTCATACATTATATTCCAATATTATATAAGTGCAAGTCAGATATTTTAAGAATATTACAATTATAGACAAGCATATTTGTATGGGCAAGAAATCCAACATTATTTATTATTCTAACAGCCCGTTTTTGTACTAGAGTCTGCCTGTCTTTGTTCAATGCACTGTTTTATTCCTCACCCAGTAAGTTGGCGCAAGTGAAATATGGCAGTGTTGTAAAGATTGTCTGATGTTCAGTCATGCGTGAAGGGATTCATATGAAAATGGTACCTAAATTTACTGGGAGGATAACTCTATCAAGACATATCATTAAACCCCTAATTAAATATTCATACTTCAAACAATACAACTTTTAAAAAGTGGTACATTCTTTCTGACTCACCCTGTAGTAGGGTAAGAATGTATAGTATAATTGCGTTGAAAAAAGGGACGAAAGCATCTGGTAAATTATCTGTTGATAGTTCATACATTAATATTCCAATATTATATAAGTGCAAGTCAGATATTTTAAGAATATTACAATTATAGACAACCATATTTGTATGGGCAAGAAATCCAACATTATTTATCATTCTAACAGCCCGTTTTTGTACTACAGTTTTCCTGTCTTTGTTCAATGCACTGTTTTATTCATCACCCAGTAAGTTGGCGCAAGTGAAATCTGGCAGTGTTGTAAAGATTGTATGATGTTCAGTCATGTGTGAAGGGATTCATATGAAAATGATACCTAAATTTTCAATAATTTATTGTATTTTACCCCGGTTCCCAACATGAACAAATCTTCTGTGTGCCCATGCCTTGAGCCATAATGCATGGAAGTTCAGAGGATTTTTTTATGTTGGGGACCGGGGTAAAATGCAATAAATTATTGAAGATTTATTGCATTTTCTGTTTTTTTTTTTAATTTATGGAAACTGCCCCCTACCCTAGCCCCCGCTGCGTGCAGTCATGGTTCAGTGACAAAACAATGGCCTCGTAACTGTGAGGCCCCAGGATCAAAACCGTGTCGATGTGCTATATTAGTGCCCTTTTGTGGGGCATTAATCCTCATTACTGTCATTTATGACTTAAGGGCATAGGTCCCCTAGTTGATAAGCATAGTAGCATACACATGCTTTAGCAGTCACGCAAAACACACATTGGAAAATTATTATTCAATGAAATCTGAAAATGTATACTATTATCTAGATCTACTATTTTTAAATTATTTTCAAAATAATTCCATAAATTGGGATAAAATTAAAATAGCTTTATATATATATATATATATATCTTATCGTTTTGTATTGTATTAGTTGAGTCTTATTTTGAACGTATTTGCACCCATGTTGTAGAGTAATCATGTACTTTTAAGAAAGCTACCAGTTGCCTGATGATCGCTCGCAAGGCGTGAAACTCGAAGTTGCAACCATGTTCCTTTAGTCTGCCTTATTCAATATGTATATATATATATATATATATATATATAAAAGTGCTAGAATTCTCAACTCTGACATGACAGAGGGTGTTCCAGAATATGTAGACGTGAAGAAAATGGTCTAATAAAATTGTAAAGTACAGCTACGTCTCACGTTCCTAGACCATTTTCTTCACGCCTATATATATATCAAGAAACAGATGGAAAAAAGGAGAGAGAGGGAGAGATTGAGATTTATTTTATTTTTTACTTACATTATGTTTTCCTCCAACTGCAAACAAACAAGGAAATGAAGGAGTTCAGACAGCTCTTTCCGTACGAACAAATGTTCGTAAGATGGGGGTATGGTGATATCAATATCAAGTTGTTCCATGACCGAAACGGAAATAAAGAGAAAATTGACGAAGTGGTAAGTTCTGTATTTCAAAGCTAGAGGTATATGGATATAAATTAAACTGACTCATTTCTTATATTTGTATTTGTTATTATCAAATGTATTTAGGGTATTTACTAACATTTTCGAAGCAGTAATCAGTGATTTTTTATAATTTATTATTTCACTTTAACAAAATATTAAGTGTATATTCATTAATGACTTTACCTACGTTAAATCAAAATATTAAGAAATTGCGTTGCAACACAATTACGCACATTTCCCTCCTCTATCTCTTAATTCTAATTCTCATATATACAAGCATGATTATGCGATTTATGTACCTTTTGAAGATAATCCTGTTTTTTAAGAGTGTTCGGTGATGTTTTAACTCCTTTTATTATTTTCGAGTTTGTTTTTTTTAATGAGAAAATGAACTTGATTTCCTTGAATTCCTTCTTCCTTTTAAATAGAGACTAGGTGAAAGGGATATCTACATCGTTCAGAGGAAAATATTCTCCTTTGAAGTGAAGCCACCCGAGTCGGGGGCGAGCCGTAAGATTCTAACATTCACCTTGGATCAAAAAGAGTCTTCCTCTATTCGGATTAGTTTTGACTTGTCATATGACGGTACGTACGAAGAAGGGAATGATTATACAGTCTCAAAGATAAACCACTATTAATATTTAGTCTGCTACAATATTTTAGGTAAAGGTTCAGTTAAATCTACATCATCGATTTGAAACACTTGAGAATAATTAAGACGTCCATGAAAATATTTTAACTTGCTAATAATTTTCCCCCTATATTCCTAGAAAGTTATCTATTGTTGAATAACATAGGCATAATATCAGAATCCACTGAAAAGTTTTTCAAAAATATTTTTTTTCTAAACTGAACACGATGACAAATATCAGATTTTTCTTACGCTTCACAATATTTAAATCTAATAAAGGAATTCAGATGAAGGTTGAAATGAATGTGTTCCATGAAGCAGAGATACAAAATAATAATTACACTTTTCACGTTATTTGAAATTGTCGAGGAAATCTATGAAGTGCTCATTGAAAGTGACTTCCCTTTTGTTGATACTATCAGAAGTAAAGTCTGTAAACACGCTAAACAACCAAAAGAGTTCCATTCCTAAAATGGGGGTAAGAACTCTATTTTGTGTCATTAAAAAACTGAATATCAAAAGAGGAAGAAAAAAAAATTAATATGATTACGCTTAAATAAAAAAAAATTATTACAGAACTAAAAAACAATAAGGAAACAAACTGTATCGTCAAAATATCATGGTTATGATGAAAGTTTGATCGTTTCAGAAATTGGTCGAACATAAATATGAAGACATGAACAACTGGTCAAAGTGTTGTTGGCTTGATTTGTCACCTCACCTCAACTGAAACATTAACGGAGAATTTTCTGTTCATATTGCTGGTTAAAGTTATTCCCGATTTCGCCGGCAGAAAGATTTGCCAAATATTTAGTTCTGCCGTGAACACGAAGGAACCATAAAGGGGGACCACAACGGGCCCATTGTCCTCAGTTAGGATTGACGACCAAAGTTTATAAAGTACGTTGGACGGAGAAGGAATTTAAAATTGTAATTAGTTAGTAAGTGGCAGTGAATAATGACGATTCTACCTGAAAACATATAACATTATATTCTTATTATTCCTTTAATGCAACCAAAAGTTAGATTTCCAATACAAATACCAAAACAATACATTTAAGCGAACTTCTCGAAAGTAGCTAAAAAAAGGTTATTCCCCATCTGAACGAAGAAGTGTGAACCGAGCCGTAGACCACACGCCGTGTGGTCAAGGGAGGGGGTCGTGAAAGTATTGGCGTCAGCAATAAAACCAGAAAGGTTCGCGCCATACACCGCGTGCTCTCGGCTCGCTTCATTCTTTCTATGGTCTTCATGAGAGATGGTCAGATTCGTGAACAAACTTTTTAGAGAAATTTGAAAAACTTTTGTTAGCACAGTGTTACATATACACGGAGTTTATCAGTTTTTTACAACGAAGTGGGACATATTTCCACTTATTATTTTGCTACTCGTATTTTCCGTGGGGCGTATTTTGCTGGTGTGTTATAACTTGTGTTCATCTCGTGGTAGTAGACGCGTCGCCAACCATGCCCAAATCCAGGCAGAGGCCAGCAAGCCGTGTGAGTCGAAGTCCCGGAGTGGCACAGGTTGATCCTCCTCAGCTATCCGGTGCAGCAAGGGGCCGCAGGAGAGGACGACCAGGCAGGAGAGGACGACCACGCGGATCCACTAAGTCGAAAACTGAAAACCGTAGAGTATCATAATTGTACCCAAGAGAGTTGTCAGTCTGTGGACTGTTCACTCTTGGTTTTTGATGTTTTCATTTCAATAAAATCGTGTATATATACAGACGCGTACACAGGGGGGGGGGGGGGGGGTTAAACCCCTTTGGATTTTTTTTTTGTGTAAGCCCCAAACCCCCCCCCCCTTTTTTTTTTTTTTTTAATTATTCCCATGGCCGACCTAGAAAGGTGACCCTACCCCCCCCCCCCCCCCAACGGATCCAAATGTCAAATTTGCAAATTTCGAGACCAAACAAAAAAGTGTCCTCTTACCTCCCCCCCCCCCCCCCCCCCCCCCCCCACTTATTCAGCGGCTGGCTGAGTCGTTGCGAAATTTTCTGCCCGATTTATAAATGTTAAACCCCCCCCCCTCCCTTGAAAAAAAATCCTGCGTACGCGCCTGTATAAATATATATATATATATATATATATATATAAATGAACATATGAAAAAAATTGTAAAAATTGCAAAAAGGAGTTGTGGTGATGATGGTGGTGGTGATGATTATGATGATGGGGTGATTATAATGAAGATCGTTGGCGAGATTGATGATAACGGGTGGCAATCATGGTCATTGTACGACTGTTAGAAACAGGATGGTCATATAGATTGTGCAATCTGTGACAGTTTAGAAATGAAAGAAACTTGGTACATCCTACCAACCCTAGATTTGCGGATGGGAAGAAAAGCCACTCGGATTTTCTGACAAGTGGTCTTCGAGAACTTACCCTTTAATTTGTTAAAGTAGTAATGTCATGCGGCATCAGATTCTCGCCGTCTTGAGCTTAGTGCAGCAAACCTAACAAGGTCACCATAATGCACATTTCCCTTGCAAAAATCGTCTTTTACACCCGCAACAAAAGCCATGGTCACAAATCAGAGCGGCGACCGACCGATTAGTAGCCTGCTCGGTCGCCGCTGGAATTTAGGCATCGCCCAGCGATTTTTTTTTGTTGGAGAATTCTAGCAGGCTGTAGAGCCCCAGCGATGATTTGGGGGGGGGGGGTGCCCTGTCGATTTCCCGTCGGTCGCCGGTCGATTTTAGGTCAAAACTGGGTGAAATCGCGGAGCTTTCCCGCGCGGTGTCCCGGCAGTGACCGACCGGTGACCCACCGATTCCCGAGCAGCCTCCCACCGGCCGCCGGCTGATTTTAAAGATATTGCACGGCGACCGGCCAGTGATCGGCGGGGCTCAAAAATACGCTCAGTGCTCGGCCGTTCGCCGCCCGGGCACCCAACAAATCGAGCGTTCGCCGACGAGCGATTTAGGTCCAAAATCGAAGCCGCTAGGTCAAAGGCTGCCGACCGATTTTGGACTCGCCGCCCAGTGACCGACTGATCTCCAAGCGGCGACTGCTCGACAGTCTTTGACCTAGCGGCTTCGATTTGTGACCTAAATCACTCGACAGTGAACGCTCGATTAGGTCGGGGCCTGAGCGGCGACCGCCCGGTCACCAAGCGTACTTTGGGCGGCGAGTGAAAGTGAACAGGCGCCGCCCGAATTTTAACTCCGAGCAGGCTACTTTTGGGTAATGTGACCATAGCATAAGGCATCGCCCAGCGGCTTTTTTTTTTGAGAAGTCGAGCAGGCTGTACAGCCTCAGCGATGCCTGGGCGGTGCCCTGTCGATTTCCCGTCGATCGCCGGTCGATTTTAGGTCAAAACTGGGTGAAATCGCGGAGCTTTCCCGCGCGGTGTCCCGGCAGTGACCGACCGGTGACCCACCGATTCCCGAGCAGCCTCCCACCGGCCGCCGGCTGATTTTAAAGATATTGCACGGCGACCGGCCAGTGATCGGCGAAGCTCCAAAACACGATCAGTGCCCGCCCGCTCGCCGCCCGGGCACCGAACTAATCGAGCGTTCGCCGCCGAGCGATTTAGGTCAAAAATCGAAGCCGCTAGGTCAAAAGCTGCCGACCGATTTTTGACTCGCCGCCCAGTGACCGACGGATCTCCCAGCGGCGACCGGGCGGCGCATTACAATAAGTCGGGGACATCTCCGTAGAGGCCGAGCGTATTCAAATCGTCCCACATTTTACGAGCTCATATCTCTCCGAATATATCTTTATTTTCAGAAAAACCCGATTTTAATGAAAATTCAGGTTTAAGACTTGCTTCAGATGCCAAATTTGTCTACTTTTGTGAAAATTTTACATAGGTCCTTTTCGAGTTGAACATTAGCTTACACGGCACTTTCTATAGCAATTAGCCTGCCACAACACACGTTTTTACTTTGACGCGCGGTGGAATATTTCCAACCGGATTGCCAACTTTGGCGGGGCTTTTCACTGTCAATCACGTTGTTCATTCAACAAAAAACCTTCATGGGTAATTGCAACAGATCCTTATGCATATTCATGAGAAATTTCGAGGAAATTTGCAACAATTCGCCATAGTTACCTTGTCAATATTCATAAACCTTGTCAATCCGACTATCAAAGCAAGGCCACTTTGCCCATGCCATAGGTGTGTACACAATAACATGCGTGTGCAACAACTTGTAATACGCGATGCTCATTGGCTAGCTGTCATTAGAGTATGAGGTTAGCGCGTGATCACTTCATAAATGTTCATTCATTCTGACCTCCCAACGGCCCTCAACGACTGGCGCGCGCGTATAATGTGCACACTACGCGCTTATTGGTTTAATCGTTGTTACCTTGCGCGTATGCGAATAAGGTCAACTCGTGATATTTATATGAATATTCATTAATCAGTACCACCAATGGGCTCTAATTGGCTGTATGTAAATGACAAAAATACGTCATACCTCATTAGGTTATGTCCCCTGACACATATTAACTTGTTGTAATGGACTGCTCGACAGCCTTTGGCCTAGCGGCTTCGATTTTCGACCTAAATCGCTCGACGGTGAACGCTCGATTAGGTCGGCGCCCGGGTGGCGACCGCCCGATCACCGAGCTTAGTCTGGGCGGCGAGTGAAAGTGAGCAGGCGCCGCGCGAATTTTAAGTCCGCGCTAAAACTTCAGCAGCGACCGAGTGATGCCTTAAAAAACAAGCGGTGCCTGGGCGGCCGCCGCTCAGTGGCCGGGCAAAATTGGCTAACAACTCGCCGCTCGGCCGCCGAGCAGGCTACTTTTGGGTAATGTGACCATAGCAAAAGGTCTGTGTCAAATCCGCGGGGACCAGACAAAAGCTCCATTGACAATAATTGTTCCGGGCATTATTTCTTTAAATGTATAGGCTTATGGTAAGGGTAGCAAGTGAGTTCCAGGTTAAGTCAAGGGTTGTGGATATGGCAAGGGTAAGGTATAGCGTTATATTCGGGGTTTTAATAAAAGTAGATATTCATTGATTTTAAAAACTAACTTTATTTTCATTATTGCAAAGTTGAAACTGTGATTTGACAAGGTTATCAAAATTCAATGCTTGGTAACATTCGAAGTAATGATTATTATAAATTACAAAACGCTTAAATACAGCCCCGGCGTAGCACCTGAAGAGCTCTCCGAACGCTGCTGAGATGTGTGAGATCACAGTATGGACATGACTTGCACAAGCAGACGATGCCCCATGACATCTCACACATTTTCAGTGCCTGTGTTTTCATCTTCTCTTGAGTTCTTTCTCTTACTTCACTACCGTCAGGCTAAATGTATAATCTATTGCCTCACTCTAAACCCCGCGCATGGTTTATTTTGATGACAAATGCAGCGATACAAAAATAAAGGAATCTGTCGCTTGTAAACAAAATAAGACGCCATTGTATATTCAGCTGCACACACCGGGGTATGTTCGGGAACAAATGCCGTCCTTAATATCATTCCGGGGGGGGGGGGTTCAATTTGAAAGTCTGGTTTCTTTGATTGTTAATTAACCCCTATCCTGTGTATTTACAAGCAAAAGATGTTAGTTATCAGAATCGGGTCATATCCCCTTTTGAATGGTTTGACATGCCATTACATTTATATACACTAAACTCATTATAATTGGAGAAATAATAGCTTTGCAATTATGTTCATTCTCTATGGGATGTCGTCTGCTTGGGCAATGTTGGTCCATATAGTGACGTCATTAAACATCGTTATTTTTCGGCGATTCTCTCGTATATCCCAGCTGCTACGGAGGTGGTTGTATTTGTATTTTTATAAATCCCCCGATATGTAGTTTACCTATAACTTGTACGATGGCCATCTGTTAGCTTACCAGTTTCTAGTGATACATTAGTTGGCATATTTGTGATTTTCTTTGAATTTCACCTTTAAAAGATTTGTGGTGTTGAAAATTGAAGCAGATCAAGCATTTATAACCTTTACAGCAGCTAAAACGTCTTTTTCATTAAAAAAAACAACCAAAAATTGACACCGAATGTAACGCTGTATATAAGTAAATTTATATATCCCTTTCTTCTTTGTTTATTGTTTCAATCAGTTAGCTTGATAATTGATGAACAAGAAGATGCTCTTTGATGAACCAGGGCCACATCCCCTGAAAAAATGGGGAAAAGTTGGAAGAAAAGTAAAGGACTGGTGACCTTTGTTGTTTTTAATTGTGAGAGCTACTATACATGTTGAATGTAGACCAGATATTTATGTTATAACTCTTGTTTTAAAGACCCACGTAGTCACATCAGAACAGAGGACTTGGATTCGTACGCCAATCGTCGCAGTAATTGGTGGATTGTGGATGTATTCAATAATATATTCATCGGAAAGATGGTCATATGCACGCCATATGTACGATCACCTGTCCAGAAAGAGTTCCCTCACATAGTGCTTTTAGTAATACATGACGATCTGTCGGATGACATTAAGGTGAGACAGAGATAAGGGCGTTGGGACATTGGTATATAATTTTGGTTGGGGTGGGGTGACCGGTCTGAACAAATCTTCCATCAGGTGAGACGAAAATGGCCATACCAGATGGTACTCGGATTTTCGCATTTGCCGCCCGGTATAAAACACGATTTTACCAACACTCAAAACAGGTAGATAAATTAGAAAGCGAGAAAAAGAAAAAAATCTCTAGAAAGAAGGACGTGAAAATAAACACGTTTATAGCTACTTTTTGACGCATGAATTAATTGCGAAATTAGGGACGAAAATAGGGACATATTTTCTTGTATTTGATACTTAATACACTGTGAAAAATTTGGGCAATATTTTTCGACCATTTGCCCAACGTTGTGCCAATAGTCAACCCAACCATCTATTGGGCAATATTTTTCCCAATGGCCCAACAGCTGGTCAAGATTTTCCCAACAAGTGGGCTACCGTAGTCGGGCAGTTGAAAGGTCATATCTTTGCCCAAATGTTGGTCAAAATACGAAACAATTATGCACGTGTGAAGTAGAGTGCTTACGTTTACCAATACCACTGGGCAAAATATTGCCCAATAGATGGTTGGGTTGACTATTGGCACAACGTTGGGCAAATGGTCGAAAAATATTGCCCAAATATTTCACAGTGTATGTAATCTAAGCCTTGTGATTTCATATCTAGAATTGTAAAAAGAAAAATATGTATCTGTATATAGCTATAGGTAAAGAAATAAAGAGAGAGAGCAAGATAGAGAGAGAGAGATAGAAAGAGATTGCAAGGGTGTCTTTTTGACCTTACATTATATTTTTCTCCAACAGCAAACAAACGAAGAAATGAAGGAGTTCAGACAGGTCTTTCCGCCCCAGCGAATGTACTTACAATGGAGGTATGGTGATATCAATATCGGGTTGTTCGATGGCCGAAACGGAAATGAAGAGAAAATTGACGAAGTGGTATGTTCTGTCTTTCAAAGCTAGAGGTATAAATAATTAAAAGCAATATGATAATGTAATATAATTTAATGCAGAATCATAATGTTTGCCCTTCCTAGAAAAAAATGACGTACACACTTCGCATTCTGACTACTAAAAAATAATTATTCTTAACAGGTGAATGAAATAATTAGTAAAGAGGCACTTAAAGGGATAGTTGAGTTCTGTTGCAGAGGGCGCTACACAAACTTATTTGTTGTGAGATAATGAAAAACTGAGTGTCAAATTTGAAAGAACATAATATTTAAATGACAAAATCATCTTAGTTAGATCAAAATCGGTTCAGAGACGGCTGAAATATAACGATTTCTAATACTTGTGTACCACCACAAATATTGAATATTTTGAAGAAAAAAATTAAAAAACCGTTGAAAAAACGAAATAACGCCTTTTCCGTCGTATTTCAGCCAATGCCGATGTTGGCATTTTTTGTTGGCATTTCCGTGTTGTTTATATTACCCACAATTAGCCGGCTCATGTATTGTTATTCTTAATTAAATAATTAATTAACGGTCACCGTGTTTTGTTTTAAACTGGAGCTGAATTGGTATGATCGTACTAGCTAAATTTCACACATTTTGAGGTCTAAAATTACCTCCATGGCAATTTTAGGTTCTAAAAGGGCACTATAAATGTCATAGATAAGAATAAGAGCAATAACCATGCATTTTTAAGGCATTTGCGGTATGAAAACAGAACTCAACTATCCCTTTAACAAATATTCGTAAATGAGATATAATTACACTTCGAAAATGGTCTATTATAAGAATCTTTTTTCAATTTAATGTCACCCCCCCCCCCCTCTCTCTCTCTCTCTCTCTCTATCTATCCCTCCCTCTTTCTGTTTAATACATACACACTTTAACACATTTACACACAGCAGCCAACCACTCACGCATCCACATAAAGAGATGCACATACATACACCCTTTTTCACTCACCTGTTACATCTTTATATTAAAATGGCATTGGGTCTCATTCTTATATGATTTGATTTAATTGTATTGATTTATTTTTCTTTGATTTTCTTTTATCTTTTGCACTTTTAAAAATATACGACAAACAAAACATTGCCATTGCAAATTTTACACATGACTAAAGAATATATGAAGAATAAAGTAAGGCTGGATGCTGCTTATAAGGCTGGCTGTAACTAATTGAAAACCTCAAACAGGATGGTTGACAAAGTAAGCAAAGCTTGATAGCATGACTACCCTCAATTGATACATAATAATACAAATATGGAGGACAAAATATTGGTAAAAGGGGAAAAAGAGAGAGAGAGAACAAAAAAAGGGTGTACATGAAGGTTCAAAGATGTATGTGGTAGCGGAATTTTCAATTTGATAGATGAAGATAAAAAAGAAGATGCACATTTGAATAATGGGGTGGCCGACTTGGGATATATCATAGAGTGAGAAGACTCGTGAGGTTTCTGGACAATATTGATAAGAATGTGAAATTAACGAGCTGGTTAAAGACTGTAAACGTTGGCCTGCGAGTCAGAGCTTTGTAATGTTTCTATGCAAAACAGTGTTTAGTCAGTATCCCAAGTAGGCCACTCTTTAATCATACGTTTATTCATGCCAGGTCATGGAAGATTATAATCAACTTTGTAATCAATGTATTAAGTAAACAATTTAAGAGTACTGTAAATTATCAAGTTTTGTAGCGACGGGTATACGGGAAAACGTTTAAAGATTGAAAGTAAGCACATTTTGATGGTGGATTTAAAGATAATGAGCAATAAGAAACTTTTTCACCGCTCTTTTAAATGATAGCATTGTATTCATCGTTTTCATTTCAGGGGGGGGGTGTATTTCCAGGAATAAGGCTAGAATGTCAAATCGAGTTTTGAGCTAAGGCTGTTATGAATAAAAAAATATTTAGAAAAAAGATATTTGGAAAGCATTATTGAGTAAGTTCAGTGCAATATTGTGGTTAGTCAAAACTCAGCTCTCATATTATGTTTCGTTATTGTCAGATGTATTTAAAGTATTTACTAGGCCTAACCCTTTGACCTAACTTCTTTTGTTTGATACGAACCATTACTTATTGGTGAATTATTATAATGTATGATTTCAGTTTTTTTTTATAAAATGCGTGTAGTCCTTATAACCTTTACCTACCTTAAATATATTCAGGCATGTTTATGCAATTTAGTTCTAGGACAATTAACCCTGGGTAATCACCCCCCCCCCCCCCGAAAACTACCCTCGAGGGGGGTAATTTTCCGGTTGTGATTCTCCAGGGGATAATTGTCCTGATACGATGCGATTCATGTACGATTTGAAAATATTCTTGTTATATCTAGAGTGTGTGATGATGTTTTAATTTCTTTTATGCTTTTCAATCATTTCTTGTAATGAGAAAATTAACTTGAATCTACTTTAATTCTTCTTCTTTTAAAATAGAGAATAGGTACAAGAGATATCGTCGCTGGGAAAAAGCTCTTCTTTGAAGTGAAGCCACTCGAGTCGGGGGAAAGTCATAAGGTTATCAAATTCGCATTGGAACAAAACGAGTCTCCCTCTGCCCCTACTCTGTTTCAATTTATCCTACCATATGACGGTATGTATCTTACAGTCTAAAAATATAATTGCAAGTTTTTAATACACTCTCTACGCAGGCCTAGGTGATCGTTTTCCCCAACAAAATCTCTTTCGGTTGGTATAGATGAGCATATGTAACACATACACACACTGTTGATCGATAACCGCAAAGACTATATAGAAGTATATAGTAGACGTAGTGCTGTTGGTACTGTATCATTCGACGTCACCTATGGATATTCGCACAATTTTACATGATGAAATTGGGATAATAGACAAGCGTTTAATTGTGTGACATAGACTTCATCATCATCAACTTCAGGTGGCGCTGTAAAGCGCTGCTGTGGTCTTCACAAGAGCACGCCATGCAACTCTTTCACCTGCCATTAGTGTTGCACCTTCCATTCCTTGTCCAGCCACTTTCTTGATATCATCAGTCCAAGATATTGGTGGACGGCCTCTACCCCGTTTTCCTTCGACTGCTCCTTGCAGTATTTGCTTCTCAACACCTTCAGATCTCCTAACAATGTGCCCAAAATAGTTTATTTTTCTCTCCATGATTCCCCTTCTGATGGTCAAATCTGTTCCAATCTTTTCCAGGACCCAAACATTTGTCTTTTTATCTTTCCATGACATCTGCAACAGCCTCCTGTAGCACGACATTTCAAAGGCATCAACTCTCTTTCTGTCATTCTTTGTCATGGCCCAGGACTCACTTCCATAAGTCGCAATAGAGAAGGAAGTTGCTTGAGGCAGACGAACCTTCAGACTGAGAGATAGGCCTCGGCTCTTCCAGATGTGAGACATGATTTGTACCGTTGATCTCGCCATTGCCATTCTTCTTCTTATCTCTGCGGTGCTCTCTCCTTTGTCAGTGATAATTGAACCCAAGTACTCAAACCGATTTACTACTTCAATCTTATTTCCAGCTACGGTGAAGTCAGTGTTATTATTATCACTATCGACAACCATTATTTTTGTCTTTTTGGTGTTTAGAAGAAGGTCTTTCTCTTCACTTGCCTGTTTGATGCGATTCAACAAATAAATAAGCTCTTCTCTGCTGCTGCAAACGAATGTGGTGTCATCAGCATACCTTAGGTTCGTGATCTTTTTACCTCCAAACTTAACTCCCCCATTGAATCCTTCCAGAGCATCTCTCATAATATCCTCAGAGTAAATATTAAAAAGGTTAGGGGACAGTATGCAGCCTTGGCGTACTCCCCTGCCAATTCCAAACCACTCAGTATTGCCGTTACTGGTTCTCACTGTTGCTTATTGGTACTGATGGAGGTTTTTGATCAGTTTGATGATGTGAATTGGGAACCCCATCTTTGCCATTGTATTCCACAATTCAGAGTGGCTCACACAGTCAAATGCTTTGCTATAGTCTATAAAGCACAAATAGAGGGGATGTTTGTGTTCTCTGCATTTCTCTATTATGTTTCGAATGTTGACAATCTGTTCTCTTGTCCCTCTACCTTCACGGAACCCTGCTTGCTCATCTGAGATCTCGGCTTGCAGTTTGATTTTCATTATTCTGCTAATCACCTTCAGAAGTATTTCGCTTGCATGACAGATCAAGCTGATCGTTCGGTGATTTGCACATTCTTTCAGATCTCCCTTCTTTGGCAATGGAATAAAAATAGCTCTACACCAGTCCTTAAGCCACTCCCTACTATTCCAGATATTGCAACAGAGACGCCACATCAGGTCAGTACCTTCTTCCCCTGTAGCCTTCCACATCTCGGAAGTCAAGTTGTCAAGGCCAGGGGACTTGCCATCCTTCAGTTGTTTCATTGCAAGCTCCATTTCTGATCTTAATGGAGGGGGCTCCATTTCATCACTTTCCTCCCACTGAGTGTCAACTTGTTCCTGTGCAACAAACAGCTTGGTACTATACTGCACCCATCTTTCCTTGATGTCTTCATTCTCCGTCAGTGTTTTGCCATTTTCATCATTAATTACATCCAGTCTTGGGATTCTTTTCTTTGTGATTTCTTTCACAATTGCAAATGCTGCTTTGGAGTTGTCCTTGTGACGCTCTAGGTCTTCACACTTCCCCTCGATGTAATTTCTTTTGTCCTCCTTCACACTACTTGTAGCCGCCTTATTGAGTCTCGTCCATTCTCCTCTATTGCGTTTTGCTTTTGCCCTCTTTCTGTCATCAGCAATGTCGAAAGTCTGATTTGAGATCCATGGTTGTTTCCGCTTCCTTTTCAATGGGATGTGATTCTTTGCTGCATTTTCAACTGTTTCTTTCATGTCTTCCCACAGCTCATTTGGTGTTTGCTCTGCTTCATCGTTTCTCAACAGCAGCTCAAACTTGTTCTTCACTTCCACTGAGAATTGAGAAGAGATGTTTTCAAAATCATACCTTGTGGGAGCTGAATCACATTTCTTAGATTTCAGTCTTAGTCTCAGTTTAGCCACAAGCAACTGATGATCGCTACCACAGTCCGCACCTGGTCTTGTCTTGACGTTCTGTAGTGAAGTCCGCCACCTCTTCTTGACCATGATGTAGTCTATCTGGTTTCTGGCTCTGTCTCCTGGACTAATCCACGTCCACAGTCTTCTGGGATGATGCTCAAACCACGTGCAATGATGAAGCTGTTTGCTACACAAAATTCTTCCAGTCGATCTCCTCTTTCATTCCTGATGCCAAGACCATAATTGCCAATGTACTCTGATTTTTCCCTCGTTTTACCAATCTTGGCATTCCAGTCACCCAATATTATGAGGAAATCTTTCCTAGGAATGCTGTCTACGACATCTTGTACCATCTCATAGAAATCAGTGATTTCTTCCTCCGGTGCATCTGCTGTTGGTGCATATACCTGAAATATGGAGATATTCATAGGATGCCCTTGTAATCTCACAGTCATATTTCTCTCGTTGATCGGGTTGTATCCCAAGACACATTTAGCTGTAGCCTTTTCTATGATGAATCCCACACCTGCTTGCTTCCTTCCACTTTCTTTCCCTGAAAAGATAATTGTATTTCCTTCGTCCGATGTAAATCTGCCTTGTCCAAGCCACCATGATTCAGATATTCCCAAAACTTTAATATAATTTAAAGCCATCTCCTTCTCCACCATTTCCACCTTCCCATCTGACATATCACGCACGTTCCACGTGGCTACATTGATTGGTTTCCTTAGAGGGGTGCTGTTCCTTTCCATCATGGGACCTTCAAGAAGAGAACTTCCTGCAAGAGGCTTTGATCCTGATCCGTCATCACCCGCAAGCGTACTACGAGCAGTGCCTCTCTCTTCCGCAGTAGCTCTTGGCGTATCTTCCGGCCTGCGGGTACCACCTTCCGATACCCACTTGATTTGTTGATTTTGTACTCTCATGTTGACAAACGCGACCAATTAATAATGGTGGGCGGCCAGATCCTTCCATCGCAGTACAGAAGCCAGAAGCATTACTGCCGACCTGCCCTCTGCTCCCCCGTAGCCACCGTTGTCCAAAGTTTGGATCCTCCGCCAACTACAGGTACTGCATCGCTGCTGCCCGGTGCAGGACGAGGTTTATTTGAAGGCGACCCGACCCGCCTTGTCGTGTTCTCGTCATAGGGTTATGAGAGTTTTTCTAGAGCTAACAGCGTCACCTATTAGCTCCTCTTCTCTGGTAAGAACACCGGGATCAGACTAGCACCCGCCAGGAACCCAGCCAGTATTTCTACGGTCTCGGGGTCATATACATAGACTTAGAACATACAAATGATCTGAGGTGTCATTATTATTGGTATACTGTTCGCTAGTGGGAAATCATAACTCCATTATATACTCATAAATAGTTAGGCCTATACAGGTAGATCAAACGGTATGTAAGATATGTCGACAACTGTATGTAAGTACCAGGGGCGTAAATCCGTACCGAGGAGTGGGGGGGGGGATGATCGGCGATAGCCTTCACATACTAGCACGAGCACGCGCCCACACTAATTTACGCAAGCGCGCGCGATCACGCACGCACAAACACACAACACACACACACACACGCTCGCTCATTAGGGGCGTGTGGGTGATAGGCCTACCGCGCGAAGCGCTGAAGCTTAGACGTTTCCTTTAATTATTAGTAAAAGAAGACGATTTATTGAACCGTTCTCTACTGTTAACCCTTGTCTGAATGAATTTCCCCCCCCCCCCCCCCACCCCCCCTCCCGCGCGAAGCGCGAAAGCTTTGGCGTTTCATTAAATTATTATAAAAAGAAGACGATTTGCTGAACCGTTCTCGACTGTAAATCCTTGTCTGAATTCAGTTCCCCCCTCCCTCCCTCTCGGAAGTTTTGGCGTTTCATTAAATTATTAGAGAAAGTAGACGATTTGTTAAACCGTGCTCGACTCTTAATCTTTGTCTGAATTCGGTTTACCCCTCCCGCGTAAAGCGCGGAAGTTTTGACGTTTCATTAAATTATTAGAGAAATCAGACGATTCGTTGTACCGTTTTCGACTCTTAATAAGCCCTATTTATCTGAATTCAGTTTTCCCCTCTAACGCGAAGCGCGGAAGCCTTGACGTTTTCTTAAATTATTAGGCCAAAAAAATAAAATAAAAATGGCAAGTTTAAGAAATACCTAATTGCGTACTGAAAAGACAAAACTGGCAACGGGACGCAGTCTGATCCTTGCAAATGCATAAAATGGTATGTTTGGCATTTAAGATTGCTCCCCCAAAAAAAATTAAATTAAAAAAAATATATATATTTAAAAAAAAAAAAAAAAAAATGCGAGCGGCCCGAAAATGACGAGCGGGCGGTCGAGGACAACCAAATGATTTTTTTTTTTGGGCCTTAGAGAAAGCAGACGATTGGCTTTACTGTTCTCGACTGAATTCAGTTTCCCTTTCCCGCGCGAAGCGCCAAAAGCTTAGACGTTTGATTTAATTATTATAGAAAGAAGACGATTCGTTGCACCGTTTTCGACTCTTAATAAGCCCTATTTATCTGAATTCAGTTTCCCCCTCTCGCGCAAAGCGCGGAAGCCTTAACGTTTTCTTATCGTGACATACTGTATACGTGTAGGCTATACATAAACAAAATAACTAATTTCTCATGCATTTATTGTACCGTTCTCTACTGTTAACCCTTGTCTAAATGAATCCCCCCCCCCCCCTCCCGCGCGAAGCGCGAAAGCTTCGGCGTTTCTTTAAATTATTATAAAAAGAAGACGATTTGCTGTACCGTTCTCGACTGTTAATCCTTGTCTGAATTCAGTTCCCCCCCCCGCCCCCCCCCCTCCCGCGCGGAAGTTTAGGCGTTTCATTAAATTATAAGAGAAAGTAGACGAATTGTTAAACCGTGCTCGACTCTTAATCTGTGTCTGAATTCGGTTTACCCCTCCCGCATAAAGCGCGGAAGTTTTGACGTATCATTAAATTATTAGAGAAAGCAGACGATTCGTTGTACCGTTTTCGACTCTTAATAAGACCTATTTATCTTAATTCAGTTTCCCCCTCTAGCGCGAAGCGCAGAAGCCTTGACGTTTCCTTAAATTATTAGAGAAAGCAGACGATTGGGTGTACTGTTCTCGACTCTTAATTCTCGTCTGAATTCAGTTTCCCCTTCCCGCGCGAAGCGCGAAAAGCTTAGACGTTTGATTTAATTATTATAGAAAGAAGACGATTCGTTGCACCGTTTTCGACTCTTAATAAGCCATATTTATCTGAATTCAGTTTCCCCCTCTCGCGCGAAGCGCGGAAGCCTTGACGTTTCATTATCGTGACATGCTGTATACGTGTAGGCTATACATAAACAAAATAACTAATTTCTCATGCATTATGCTGAAATTGGAACAATCACATTTTTTTCTTCTTCTTCTTCTTCCTTTTTTTTCTTCTCTAAGTTTTTTTTGGTAATATCAGGGGGGATGATTGTACAGGCCACCCCCCCCCCCCTACTTCAAGCCAGGGGGGATGCAGCCCCGCCCCCCCCCCACCCCCCCCCCCCCTCCCCCGGGATTTACGCCCCTGGTAAGTACAAGTATGCTCTGGTTATCGTCTTCGCTGCCAATCGAAAGCACTCTTTGCTGCCAAAAGGATACATTTTAGTATACAAATAACGCACTGTTGTGAGTGTGTTAGCGCAGGGCAAGTGCGTTATCGATATCGCACTGACTAAACTGAGTGCACTTGAACTGCGCTAGCACACGAGCGAAACAGTGCATTATTTATTTTATAAGACGGGTCGGCAATACTTTCTTACAATATAGTCTAGATCTAGAGTATAGATAGATATTAGATCTAGATCTAAGTTAGAAATAACTAGATCTAGGTCTAGAATATTCTAGATTTAGATGTTGAAAATGATGCACAAATTCAATTTGGCTGAATTACGCGAAAGCGATATCGGCATGTATCTAGCGTGTGTTATCAATTTTTGAAGGGAGATGTTCTGCACGATGGGAAGAACTAATACACGCCCACGTGATGTCAATCGACTAATCGGATTGCACATATTCTCGAACTCGTCTTATAATACGAAATAATGTACACGAAAATTGCACTATGCCAATAAAGCCAGAAAGCACGTGGAAACGAATTTTATTGTGAGAGTATCACATAAACTAGTTCAACCTCTAGAGTATTTAGTGTTAGGTTCCCTTTATCAACGTGTGAAATGTTCATACTTTTAAAGTTATTTTTTTTACTGGGGCTTGGTTGTATTTCCACTTGTCGTACCAAAACCTTAATATTAGTCAAAGCCCCAGATTACTGAATATACATTCATCAACATATGTTTTTGCTTCTCATCTTCTTCTTTTTACTTCCTCTTGTAAATCAGAATTGTTTTTGTTTTGCAATTGCTGTTTTTGTTTGTCACCGTTGTTGAGGCAGTTTGTTCTTATTGATATCACCATTTTATATTTAGGTTTCGTTAGACGTGAGTAGCTTAATCTGTTAATAGGCTCTCAGTTTTCGACGTATTTAGATATTTACAAAAATTGTTTTGTTGTTGTTCCTTTCCTGTTGCTGTCTTTATTTATTACCGTGTCATAAATACGTTGCCAATGAAAAGGGCTTATGAGCGAGAATTTCTACATTTATTCCACGGGGTATTTATTTTAAATAAATACCCCGTGGAATAAATGTAGAAATTCTTATTATTGAAATTGTCCTTACTGTCTTTCTAAATATTAACTAAAGACAGCATGAGATCCGTAATCAATGTCGATTTTGACGACATCTTGAAGGAAATAGCTAGAACCCTATACAGAAAATGCAGACATCAATGATCTCGGAAAAGCCTTGAGATTAGGGACCGCAGATATTGTTAACACAATTGAAGTAAACGCCATACGAGGAGGGAATTATATGGGAACTTTGGATATGGTCAGGAAATGGCGATATAGACAACCCCCTTTGAATAAAAAGGCGGCATTGAGGACAGCACTTTAAAAAGCTACATCTATTAATCTGACAGGCCAATATCTAAGCACTCCCGTTAAGTCATTGTATATATGCAATGGTGAAAGGACGCGTTTCATGCACAAAAAAAGAAAATTGGAATACACTAAAAAGTAACATTTTGGCACTGCTCAAAAGTTTCAATTAAAGCAGATCATGGATACGACAGTAAGACGGCATAGCGTCAGATTTCAGCACAATTGTATATATTGTGATTAAGGTTAATGGTAATTTGAAACACACAGTCTCTGAACCTAAACTCCAATTCATACATCATAAAAAGTAAATGTCACATACATCTATTTGCTTTTATTTACTCTAGTTTTTTTACTTTGCTAAATGATTTAGTCACATATATTAGGCTGCTAGAATACTTCAGGTCAAAGTAAAGTAAAATCTTCTTCATCGACTTGAAACACTTATGAGACGTCCATGGTAATATGTGAACTTGTTGATTTTTTCCTTCTAAACTCATAGAAAGTTACATCCTTTTGAATAACATAGGAAGAATTTCAAAATGACCATCAGAAAACTCTTCAAAAATGAAACGAAATTAAAACATGTGTATTTTGTATTTAAATTGAAGAAAAAAAAAAAAAGATTGTAAGATTTTAGAAACCTATTCACAGGAGTGTATTTTCGGTTATTTTCTTTATAGACCTACTGGGCACTTGTGTCAAATGTTTTGTCAATTTCATATAAAGTGATAATTATATCCATGATCACATTTAGAAAAAGTTTATTACACATTATCAAATAACATAACATGATCATGATATAGTAATTAAAATGGGCACCCAAAACCTTTTTCCATTTTCTTGAGGCATAACAATTTACAGATAGAATTGCTAAATATTTAATGAACTGAGATTTAGTTTTAGTTTTGGACAAGTTCATACAACGGACTACAGGAGTCGTATTTGAGATGACTCAACATTCAGTTTGTCTTAGAGTATGTTGATCTTTACCTGTGTGCCAAAGTTGGTGCTTCCATCACAAAATAGACAATTAAATCGCTATGCTGCCCCATCTTTGGGGATGTCCGAAAACGAGCATTACATTAGCGAGTTTTTCTCTGCGACGGATATACCTTCTACGACGCGGAAGCACTCAGGGACCACGATGTCGGCAAAGACAGCCGAATTTAAGTAGCTCAAGCGTTTCCCATGAAAAAGCCAGCCTCAGAGCCAAAGGTCTTTTCAAGTACCCCAAAAGTAACCCTTCTTACATAGAAAGAGTGCCCCTATAACTTCGTAAAAAGTGCCCCTTTTGTACATAGGAAAAGTGCCCCTATTACTTTTCTCCCAATGATAAGTGCCCCTTTTATTTGGACACGAGCCCATCTTCCTTCGACAAGTCCCCATTTCCTTTGCCATATATGTCCACTTTCAATCTACATAAGTTGCCTTTTAGATCTCTAGTAAGTGCCCCTTTTCAGATAAGAGAAGTGCCCCATTCACATGTGATAATTACCCTATTCAAATTTGAGAGGTGCCCCTTTTACTTTGACAAGTGCCCTTTGTAGAAAGTGTCTCTTCCCCTTTTAATAAATACCCATTTTAACTCCGATAAGCGCATCTTTTATTTGCACGTGTGCCCCTTTTCCAATCTAATAAGTGCCCATTTTTCTTATTATAAATGCCCCCATTAAAAAAAAATCTCCTTCCCCTTCTCATAAATGCCCCCTTTTCATCCATTAAAAATGTCTCTTTTCATTCTTATATGTACCCCCTTTTCAGATCTGGTCGGTGCCTCTGTTCAGGTGACTTAAGGGCCCTTTACACGTCTGATAATGTCCTTTCTAACAATGATACGTGCCCGTTTTCCTTCTGATATAGTAGGAGACCAGCCTGTAGGTCCGTGACCAAACTCGGGGGAACAAAGGTTTAAAAGTGTTTTTGTGTTCCCTGATGAATACCGAACAATTTGGACTTGGGCTGCCCCTTGAAAATCCCGGGCATTTCCGGGAGGGGTCAACAAAGGTCAAACAAGGACAATGGGGGACCAATGGTCACCGATAAGGCATTATTTTCTATAGAGGGAGCAAGTAGTTACAACTAGGACAGTGTGGCCTAAAGAAGTGCCAGTTGAAACAGGGTATAGTTATTAGCATATTTCTACATTAGATTAGGATTGAGAGGAGTGCAGTACCTCAAATAATAGAGGCAAACAAAATAGTGTCTCTAAAAGAGTAGCACTAGTGTATAATATTCTTTAAAGTTGCATGCTACAATCGTTTAAGACCAGCTTAAAACCCAAACCACAATTTATATACGTATATCCCGTTATCGTTTTAAAATAAAGGATCACCAAGAAGGGCGACAGCAACAGCACCAGCACCATTAGAGGAGGCAATGACAACTGCAAAAGCAGCAAACTACCCCATGGATGCCAGAACAATGGCAACATTTGGGTTAGGGTATGTACTAAACCGATCTATTATATATTTGAAAAAGCTGGCTGAGCTCGGGTACAAATGAAAACCACTTTGTGAGCTTTCCGTATCTTTGTATGTCAGTCTGGAAGAATATCATAGTAGAAATGTCGCCTGAAATGGAATGCTGTTCAAATTCCCTTCATGTGAAACATCGCAAGAAATAACAAAACGTTTTGGACCATATATTGGTCTAGAGTCCATGTATTATTTAGCAAGAATTCGTAAATTTCTTCATGCATCAAAATATGCATCAATTCTTATATATTACATATTCAACCTTTCCCAATCGCTTCCACATGTTTTCTTTGACAATGTAACCTCAAGACCAGTGCTCCACTTAAGTGATACTTAATATTGGTAATGAACGAGGTACTCGTTTAACTTTAATATATCAATTCATAGAGTATGTATCTTGCTATGTCGGAGTTAATTCAATTGTTTAATGATTGCATAGTGTATATCACACTCTTTATAAGTATCCGTATATTAGTGTGTTTGTCACATCCTCAGTGGCGCTATAATTATTCTTCCTCAATTGCAGAATGTCCAAGTTTTTATTTTCTTCTCAAGCCCCAATGCTCCTAGTTTAACAATACACATAAAAGCAAAAATGTTATCCCATAGGGCGCTTTAATTTAATTAAACTCTGTTGGACATGAAATAAATATGAATATGAAAATATCATGGTTATAATCTTTAACTTGACAAACCTGCTGGGAGATATTTCATTTTACTTGACTAGCACCTCTTTGAGACATAACTATGCTCTACGAGGCTACTAAAGTATACTATTAACAATAAACTGATTTATAGGTCCCATATTCATAACTTATTACCCTAACCACAAAACGTTACTACACATTTAAACGTTTTCGCAAAAAGACATTTTTTTAAATACAGTACAATTATCAAATTTTTTCAAAGATAACTTTTGATATTCTGCATATTTTAGTAATTTAATATTGTCCTGGTCCTTTCGTTGGGCAAGTAAATGTGTCATGGTGTAATGGATACGTCGCTGGACTGTGAATCAGATGCTTGAAGGTTCGAGTCCCTCTGCAGCACTATAATGTCGTTCGGAAAGATATTAATCAACCTTTGCCATTATCCACCCTCATGTAGTAAATGGGTACCCTGAAGGAAGAAATTCCTTGCATGCGTGGGCGTCTTAGCATGGTAGCTCAGCTAACGGGGTAATATCATTTATTAATCAACAAGCCAATTCCCCCCCTGCTTCTGCCTACATACACATTATAAAACCATATCATATTAAATTAAATTAAAATAATTAAATCTTCCTTATCTCTCTCTCTCCTCTCATCTCCCTCCCCCTCCCCCTCTCTCTCTCTCTATCTCTATCTCCTCGAACTAGTGAGCAGGTAGGTGAACTTAATCTGGCATTGCAAAATGCCGGGTTAAGCCATGCAGCCGAGGTTACCGTACACGAACGTAAGTTCAAATATTCAAATCTTTCGGGTTTTGTAAGACTAAATAATTCACTCATATGTTTAAAAAGATGGGAACGACGATATATGTTCAGACTATTTGTACTAAATCATAGCCAAAGGCACTTACAAAACCTATTCAGCTTTAGTATTCAGCGAAGCGATGTGGTTTGTGATCGAACTATTTCGAATACTGCCTAAGCATTTATAGGTACAGATCCAAAGGGACATGATAAGTTTGGGAATCAAACCTGTACTAAATTGTAAGCACCCAGCAAGGTTATTGCTTTTGACGTTTCATAGTCCAGAGCAATCATTGTAAATCTTGAACGACATTAGTTTCAATAATAATGTTCCGTTATCGCTCCTTCAGGATTCGATAACAGAATTTCTGATTGTTCTTCTTGCACTGTTTTTTTAGGGGGTGAACCATCAGTTAATATCACGAATAGATACCATGTCTTTAAACATCAAAATTGTTAATTCTCTTCTTTTTTACTGTTTCCTCCTGACGTTTTTATTGTCGCAAATACAACTTAAATAACTATTAAAAAGAGTGTCTATAAAGTGAGTGTGGGAAATGAGACAATATGTTCTTGTGTATATGCTCTGTACCTCTAGCGGGAGATTCTTACCTTTGGGGTCAGAGCTGTTAACACACATATTTGAATTCGTGTTATTAGACGGTAGCTCTGCAACTGGAAATTTTGGGGCTCTTGGAGGCAAGCTGTCTACCGAATCCCATGGGTATACACTTCACATTCCATCTGGTGCACTCGAGGAAGATGTGCAAATCAGCCTTAAGGTACTGACCGACATTCCAAAATGCCTCACACTTAAAGAAGACGAGGTACTAGTCAGTCATGGCTTCCAGTGTTACCCGTCAGGGCTACGGTTTAAGAAACCAGCAAAGCTGATAATACCTCACTGTGCAATAGTCACTGCTCCTAACAAAGTACAGACCGTACTGTATTCTTGGAAGCAGGCAGGTAACTAAATCACGTTTTCAGGTTTTCCGCAAGTAAAATCATATCATGTGTTTTAAACAAAAATCATTAACTAGTTTCTGAACCGGCCCATAATCACCTGGATTTACCCAATATTGGCATAGGCCTTGAATCCGATTCCTTATCAAGAAAAATCGTTATGGAATGAGTTTTGGATAATGTTGTATTCCTACATTTTGTTGTGGTAATAACGGGGGCATGCCTATGTAAATACAGATTATATACGGCCGTCATTGGCCCTGCAGACTTTACACCATTTAACATGTTTAATGTTGAGATGCTAACTCCCAACCCCTGCAATTGGCGGATTATGGTCATAGCAGTATAAACACTGTCACATCTTTTAGCAGCATGATCACAGACATATGATCAATGCTGTTTTTAAATGTTCGGATGGCGATATATTGGCTACGTCAATGCTTTGAACATATTCACAGAAATGCCTACAATACTAGTCATGGATACAGGCCAGTGGCGGATCCAGGGGGGCGGGCACAACCCCCCCCCCCCCCCCCCCTCCCCACTAAGCGATTTTTCGGCCGGCGCGATTTTCAAATTTTCGGGTGCCCAAAAAAAATAGTGCTCCATATTTAAGTAATTTCCTGTCGCTTTTTATTTAATTGAATCGATTTGTTTTAATTTAAAGGTACACCTAAGCGGCTTCCAGGTTCCTCGGACATTATTTGTTCAGTACAGGAACGGTGGCTAGAAGTCTCAGTCAGCCATTTCTCTGGAGGATTCTTTGCCTTAATTTGGGACTGGATATTCCTGAGGGGCATATTATTGTCATGCATGTCGTTTCTTCCAAGAGTTTTGGATCCCTCCAGAGAAACATTACTCGAGGTTTGTTTCGCCAAGAAGCCACATGGCCAGAAATGGGTAAACATACATTCACATCCTTTATTGTTGGGGCGTATTTATGCCTGATCACAACAGGAAGGTTTTGTTTATCCTTGCGTCGATAGTGATGGTGTGTACTGTCCCATCCAATTTATGTTGCAATTTAACAGTTTTCGAGCCTTGTCATATTAAGAGAAATCGAGCAAATTCATCGCTTTAAATATAAGTATTTGGATGTTTAAAAAAAACTGAATCCTTCTCCAACACCTTTTGGTTCTCGAAATAATCTTTTTGTCTTCATTAGGCTCCTTTAGTCTTGGTCGTAAATATTCATCGAGCATGGTCTTGTAACATCTTAATAAATGTCATTTTAGACTATACCTTGACACTTTTCAACTTTGAAGTAATCTTAATTTTCCGATTTTTTTTGTTGTTGACAGATATAGCCAATTTTCACCGATCTAAATCAATTGGCAACCGGGCTTTCTCTTTAGGACGATTAGTACTTTAATTGAAATACACATTAATTCCAAAGTAAGTGTACAATGCAAGTGTACATATGATTTATATATACTTGATAATTTCCAGATAAATCTATCAGAATTATTTTTGTACACATGATTTTTCAGACCGATGTCCATGAATTAAATGACCCCGATGTACAACCTGTGAAGCGCGATGACGATGAATTTGTGTTACGGAATGAAACACTAACAGTCACTTGCCAGCTAGAGAAGAAAAGTCCCAAATCACGTGTACATGTAAGTGTAATTTGATTCTTTGAACTGCTATACCTAGTTAAAGTGAGTTGAAACAAGGACCGTAGTTTTAACAGTACGTGCAATCAATTTTAATTTCGTTCATCATCATGTTATCCTTTACATGGAATGAAATTTTCGCGTCAATTCTAAGGTTGTAAATGTCATCAAAATTCAAAAAAATAAAAACGAAAACGAACAAAGACACATTAATTTAATAATTAAAAAAATAGTTGAATATTATATTACTTTCTTCTTCATGAATAAATAGGGTATAGTTTATACATAAAGGCTAAGCAAGTGATTGAATGATAAACACCAACAAATAACATAACAGACGGGGATATAAGGAAAAACAACAAATAACACAATGAAAGACAGAAAAAGAAAATATTAAAAACAAGGATAACATAACGAACGATAAAAAGAGAAAGTGGTAGAATGATAAACGCCAAAGAATAACATGAGATATTGTGATACAAAAAATAACATTAATAGAAGGTGATAAGAGTAAAAACAAAGAATAAGATAAGGAAAGGCAGAAAGAGAAAAGATAAAAACAAGGATAACAATGACCCGTCGTATCATAGCAACAGTAACCGTTTCTGTTGCTATGGCATCACTTGTCTCATCAAGGTAAACATTGCGATAAGTATGAAACCAAAGATTTTTAAGAGCTGGAGACCCAACTGGCAACAAATTATTCCAAGCAGCTGCCGTTTTCCAAGGTTGTACAATATAATCTACATGTGTGCTGTTACCTTTGATGTCCGGGTTCGAAGTCGTCAATATCATTGGAAAGCTCGAGTAGTGATTTTGTTCACATAGAAATATCCTTAATATTTCACTTCACATTTCACTTCAGATGAAAATATGAATACAGAAGCCTAATTGTGTCAAGAAATTTGCTTACATTGTATGATATTAGCTTTAATTTGCGAAAAATAGTAAAATTGTACCATTCTAAAACCTGAAATTTGACGAAAATGAAAAGTAAATTTGTTCAGGTTTAGTTCGTTATGATTTTATATGTCAGATTAGTGCCCACATATGCCCAGTCGAGTGATTTTTATTAATATTTCTAGAAATGTTGGTCTATTTCCTTGCCTCCTGTAAAGGTAAGCACTGTGTACTGCTCGTATTATCAGACGAGTGGTAGCGCAAAGTAAATATCATTACAAAAGCATATTTGCCTTTTAAAGTGGCCCGTTAGTTTGCAGCTAGGCAGAAATCTTTTGTCTACGTATCTGCAAGGAAGATCCAGTTAAGCACATGCCTGACATATTTTCTCCTGGCGGCTTCGAAGATGGTACAAAGGGAATGAGCCAGAGATAACTCCATCCCTGAAAACTTATCTCTGGTGCGGTCCAGTCGATCGGTCTAGCGTAGATCAGTCCAGCAAAGGGAGTGAGAAAAGGGGTATTTGAGTGAAACGACCAAGTTTGCTCGATCCACATCGAACAAATACAACAAGGATGTTGTAAGCCATGGCCCCTCTATATCCAAAAGTTCGTTTTCAAAATATCGGTACCAGGTGTATAGGAGTATTTAGCTTATCGCCATATATACGTGGTATTTATGGACTGAGGTATGGAAGTAGTCTGATATGTAAAAAGGGAGTAATTTCAATAACAGATTTTAACATGTAAATAATCAAATGTAGGGTTGATCATTTTGATTTCCTGAATGTGATATATGGAAGGTACGATAAATATTCGACATAAAACGACCGGTTTTGTTTTGGAGGTTTTGCAGTCTATCAGTTAAATATGTATTGGCCGAGTCATAGATAATATCCCCATAGTCAAAATGAGGAAGAATGATTGCATTATAAAAAGGGGTAATTTCAATAACAGATTTTAACATGTAAATAATCAAATGACTAGTTTTAAGATAAATATTAATTTAAGAAGCTACTTAATCTACCATAAAAGCTTACCATTTGGCCTATTCTTATTTTTTTTAACCATTTTATCAATGTGTATGTTTCATCTAATAAAATACAGAATGTTTTTCAGTTCATGAAATCATAGTCCACAGTTTCATTGTACTTGTAATGTGCTTTTGTTTTATCAGCAAAACATTTATATGATAAATGCATTATGCATGCAGATTCATATAAAAACCGCATTATTATCTATGTTGAACTAAGCTCGTTTACCTCTGGCTGAAATAAATTCATGAAATAATTTTCTTAAATCTTACGTTCATTTTCATTTTCTGTCCTCATTTTATAAAAAGGTATGACATCACATTCCGTTTTTTTTCTTTTTGCACATCTTGATATATGTTTACTCACATGTGAGATTTCACAATTCAGACGATAAAGCAAGTTTCTAGATGTGCATGAAGATGTATTTTTTTATTTGAAAGTTTTGTTTGTCCTTACTGTTGAAAGCAATGTGATCAGTGGTGGGCATTATATCGGAAAGTTTTACACCTCTTATTTAAACATTTGTTAGTTCTCCCTTATATTCGTTCCAATAGGACAACAGATAAGGGATTAACATTATCACAATCTAAATGCAACTAAACATACAGTGCGTCCCAGAAAAACGAAACCGAGAATTTCCGCTGTTTTATCATAGCTTAGTCACATTTATATCTAATAAGTGACACATATTTGGAAAGCTTAGGTCCTCTTCTTTCATTTGATGCAACTCATATGATGTATATTTCACGCATGAGTGATACAAATTTGAAGAGAGGAAACCAAAAAGTAATTTGGCGGACGGTATTTCAAAGAGAAAATCACGTTTCTAAAACGTTGAGTTTCTGCCCTTTCATATGACACCTCAATCAGGAAAAATGAGCAAGGAATGACAAAGTTTTGTTTGTTTAAATTAGTGCTTGTATTTCCATAGTTTTAACTAACGAATTCGTTTTTACTGGCTGCCTGCCGTAGCAAAAAGCAGAATTGACAAAAGACTTAACTCCGTTTCGTTGACAATCAGCCATGCATGAAGTCTTTCGTCTACGGCTGATTGTCAACGAAACGGAGTTAAGCCTTTTGTTAATTCCGTTGCATCAAATGAAAGAGAAGGATCTAAGCTTTACAAATATGTGTCAATTATCAATTATAATTATGATTAAGTTATGATAAAACATCGATAATTCTCGGTTTCGTTTTTTTCTGGGACGCACTGTATATCAAGATAGGCAAAGGAATAAATCCAGAATTGATGTCATGTAAAAAGTATTGACAGTTTTCTTTTATTTTCATTAGTACTCTTCATATCTATGTTTAGGCGCATATTTCATACAATCGTGAATACACATTAATTATATAACCGGGTAAATTCTCAGAATATTCAGAACAGCGACTTGAGCGGGCAAACAAAAGTGACGGAGTACTTTGAGCTAGATTTCGCCAAGGAGAGTGATAAGACATTAGTGACACTTGAAGTGGTTCAAACATCTACACCAGGATCTACACGGCCGATCAAGTTCTTCACACGTTTCCAAGGTAAACTATTTCATTGGGAAGCTTACTTGTTTTGTTCTCCCTGAGTATCAATATTTCATTGCTTATCACAAAGGACCTACAGCGGCAAAATGACATCATACTGGTAAGGTGCATTGTAAAACTCGAACTATGGTGCATAAACGCAAAACAGAAATTAAATGATCGCAATATTGCAAAAGTAGAAGTTATGGTTGAATCATACTAATAATCGATTAGATTGCTTTCGTAAAGTTTCGAAATGACAATCAGTTTTAACCTATGCAAGACACTGAAACTGAATGATAAAAAGTCAAGATCTGTTTTGTGTATGTGTCATATTCCTAAACGTTTCATTTAGTGAAACTCGTTTTTTTATTATTTTTTCCCTACAGCTACGTGCCCTTCACAGGCTGATATGTCAGCGACAAACTACACTTGCAGGTAAGCTTTTATACATTTCGTTGCAGAAAAAAAAATTGAGAAATCTAGGACAACTCGGGTCTTGATCCGACACTTTCTGACTACGAACAAAATATTTGGAAGAATTGTTGTTGTTGTTGTTTTAATTTATAGGCGTTTTTCATTCAGAAGTGAATATTTACGCCTCTTCTCTCAGGATTTTTATTCCTTTAAAATTAGATTTACTTTTTTTTTATATATAGATTTGGATAAATTGGATTTTTAAAAGCTAATTTTTATTTAATGATGAATACACGTTAAAAATTAGCCTTATCTCAAGGATCTTTTTTTTTAATATTGAGTATTAATTTTGTTGCTACTAAATTTAACCGACCTTCCCTGAATATAGGGTATGTTTTCACGAATGTTCGTGTAACCCGACATTCCCACCCGACACGGAGATATAATGGAACGAAGCTGACTCAACGTTTAACCTTTAAAATCTAATGATAATGAAAATAGACATACATTCTTTTATATATCTTATGTCTGAGTACCCAGGGCAGTCATGGTAATGCCAACAGATATGTCCTTTTTGTTTAAATAGGTGTATACTTCTCTTTCTGATTTTGTTTTAAATCACGCGAAAATCAAAAAAAACATTTAATCATCTTGATGATCTAACTTTAATAGCTATTTTTATTCATCCAATCTATTAAATTCAAGTATATTGAATAAATTATTATGTCAAACAGTACGGAAGTAACGGATGAGGACATCTCCAACTTATCCAGACTTTTACCTGAAGGTAAATACGGCAGGCTGGGCGGCGTCTTAGGATTCCCTTACACCTACGTAGAGCAGATATTGAAGAAGAGGTCAAACGACTTCAGGGCTGCTTTCGAAGAAGTATTGCACGAATGGAAAAACAAGGGTTGGTCCGTGGATGATCTCGATGCAGCTTTAAGAAAAGCTGACCTTGGCGAACTTGTACCTAAATACAAGAACTAGTCCAGGCAAAGACAGTGTACGACAAATGCCCCACGTCAATGTACATACACTAACCGAATTCTGAACTTTAACCCTTGACCAAACACTAGCCCTAACCCTTCACGTAGCCTCAACAACCTGAAATAAAACCCGTATCAATAATAATAGCCCGTAGTAAAATGAAGTCAAATCTATTTCATACATCTTTGTTAAGTGTCATGTTACACATTATTGCATTCACCCGTTTCAAATAATAGTATTTCAATATTCAACATGCGAATTGCACACATTCCGTAGTGCTAGGTAGAGCCAGCGATAATGTTTGTCCTTTCTCGCACTAATTGATGTATGTAATTCGCAATATGGCTATAGAAATAAAATTATTCGTAACAGATGAAGGAATAATTCACAACATGGAACGAAGATGTGTGTATTGTCGCTGGAGAATGTGTCGGATGACCGGCTAGGTATCAAGCGTAAGTCACAACTATTGCATTTGACTTATACAATCACAGGAGCAATTGCTTTCTTTCAGGAATACGTTTATTTATGTACATATTATTCCTTTCAATTTCCAATGGTACAACTGTTTCCATGAAAAAAAGACATTGCATGAATTTTTAAAGAACAAATGTAAAGACAACAAATCAGATTTATATTTTAGGTATATTTATAAATGTTTATATTGTTAATCTTGTTATTACTTATGGTAATCGAATCTTTTTAATATCTTTGTGTATGGTGTGATGATGATGAAAATATTTATACATTTTCTAAAATGTTTGAATGGTAAGAGCTTTTATGATAATTTTCTGAAGAAAATATGTAAAATGTATATAAAATGTAATGATTAATGTAGATAGATGTAACATTAATAAAATAATGATAACCAATACGTATAAAACATGTATTGTACTTAACTATTACTTGAATACCACACAATGCAATCGTTTCATTTATGGCAGTGTTTGAGTGGTTTACTATTTTATTGTTAACACATGAAATGGAAGTGTATTTTTTAAATTTAACGAATCAACAATTCGTGGCAAATTTTCTACACTGTAATAATCATGTGAGGAAAGTAAGGTAATTGAGCAAGATTATTAGTTTTTTGGTAAATATGAGGGATGGAATGTAAATACGTGTACAGGACTGAATGATAGGAGTGGTCTTCTACCTCTTCTTGCTCTCTCTTCCACTTTTCACTCTCTTTTCCCACTCCTCCTTTCTCTGTTCAGATTTCTTGATTCAATTCTTTGAATTCTTTCTCTCCATTCCTCTCCACCTCTCCTCAATATCTACATGATCCCATTTTCTTTCTTCTCCCTTCTTCTTTCCATTTTCCTCATACTTCTTATAACATAAAATTAAGCTTTTGAAATGTAAAATGTAATATATTAGGATGTTTTTCAGTGAAATTGTAATAATGTGTATGATTGATGTACTATATTAGTTTTATTCGGCATAAGAATAATGACTGTTATTTCTTTAGTGTTTATTTTGATTTTTATATATTCTGTATATTTTATTCTATAAATGTAATATTTTCAGCCCTTAGGTTATATGTTCAATGTTCCCTATCTTAAATTAACCGAAACCGATTCAATCAATACAGATATTTAACAATGTGACATCAACATCTGATAGAACATTGCCCAAGATATCAAAGGATGGAAATTGCTTTTCAACTGTAACATCCTTAACCACAACGTGTGTATACATGGGGAGGTTTCGTGAATTGGAAAAAAAATACATTGGAATATAGATTAGAATCCTTTCAATAATTGTTATCACTATCAAAACTATTACATGTACTCTATCTAGTTCTGAACTACAATATAGTTCTTCGTTTGTCTCTCTTTCAACCATGATGTGGTTATTCATGGCAGCCATGTTATATTCCTGCGTTTTCTGTCCATATCCTTCCCTTCTTCTCTCTATTCCTTTCTCCCACTTTCCTCTCTTCCATTTCTCTAGCTATCGTTATATTAGCAGTTATGATGATAATGTTGAATGTAGGTATAAGTTGTTTTTTTTTTAAACATTTTTAAAGCCAATGTAGGCGATTTTCAATTAAAGTTGTTGAAGTCTGCATCGATAAAATTAATCTAATGTGTCTGCGAATTCGATCTTCATTGTCACATAGTACTGTAAGTTTTAAAATGTCATGTGGGGTATTTTCTAGAATTTTTGAAAAACCTACCATTCTATTAACAAGAACATTTTTACAAAACCTACCATAGAGGCGCCAAAAAATTAACAATAGATGCCCCACTAAATGGAAATTCTCGCGTTGCAACTTTGCAACACCACACAGAAGACACATTTACGCGCACGGAACACAGCTATCCCTCCCACACACACAAACATCCACATACACACATACTCAAAGCACGCACAAAGCACTTTTTTTATATTGCGAGGAAAGGTCAGGTTTATTATCATCCTGCATTCTATACATTTATACTTTTCTCCGATTGACAATCTGTTCAAAGCTTCTTCTGCAAAGAAAGTACATGCTGTCTAAGTTTTTGAATGATCATTTTTTTTTATCGAAATCGATCTTTTGTTCCCTTACTCTACTTGACAGTCCACTCACATGTGTCCATGCCTTGAGCCATAATGCATGGCCGTCCAGAGGAATTTTTATGTTGGGGACCGGGGTAAAATGCAATAAATTATTGAAAATGTATTGCATTTTTTTATTTTTTTTTTTATTTATGGAAACTGCCCCCTTACCCTAGCCATCGCAGCGTACAGTCATGGTTCAGTGGCAAAGCAATGGCCTCGTTACTGTGAGGCCCCAGGATCAAAACCGTGTCGATGTGCTATATTAGTGCCCTTTTGTGGGGCATTAATCCTCATTACTGTAATTTATGACTTAAGGGCGCAGGTCCCCTAGTTGATAAGCATAGTAACATACACATGCTTTAACAGTCACCCAAAACACACATTGTCAAATTATCATTCAATAAAATCAGAGAATGTATACTATTATCTAGATCTATTATTTTTAAATTATTTTTAAAATAATTCCATAAATTGGGGTAAAACAAAAATATTCCAACTTTATGAGCGATAGTGTATGTTTAGCTTGCGACAATTCACATCCTCTCCAAGACGCATGTTCAGATATGTGTTGGTATTCATCGTTTGGGAGTTTCCTTGCTATGATGTTTTTGGGGAGAACAAAGCTGTTAACCCTATACCAAATTACATTACTCAGAGTTACGAAATTAGTTACAGAGCTTTCTTATTATGTGGATGCAAGCTAACCTTTGTTTATGAGCAACGACTAATCGATAAGGAATATGGTAAATAAGAAAACAACAACTATTTCTTATTACATTTCTATTACATCTGTACATGGATAAGAGGGAGATTTTAATTCTCATTTTTAATTGAGCCGTAGCAATTTTATTGAATAATCCTATCCATAATTCCACATTAAATGCAGACTTGAACCAGAATTATTAAAATAAAATGTTCATAATTGCTCTGTTGAGAAGCTCTACAGATTGGGCCAAATGTTGAAATCTTGATAATGTAATCCTTTGGAAAGCCCGTACACTTTAATGTATAATGGGTAATCCCTGACCAATTTTCTTTATCACCAACTTTCTTATCCACATTAGATAGCTGTAATGTTGTGTCCTATCACGATCACCCTTTACTACAAATCTAAGCAGGTATCGCCGAAGATGGGCTCAAAACTGCCCCGCAATTTTTTGGAGGAAAAGATTTTGGCAAACAATTTTATTTTTGGTTCAGAGGCAATGCGTTATCATACAAGGATCGAATACAATTGCTGTTATTGAATATCCATGTGAAATAAGCGATCATTGGTAAAACTTTTTCATCCGTCACGCACGGATACTATAATTACTGCACAATGGTTTAGAGAACAATAGCGGGGAAATTTCATTTCTAAAGCATATCACGCGATGAGCTGAGAGACGCGCCGACCTTCATATTTCAATGAAAAGACACCCTCTCTCGTTTGGTGTATTGGACCCGACTGTCAATGAAAATATCTAAAACACAATTTATGAATGTTTGTGCATCTCTATATACAGTGTGAGTCAAAGAAAAATTTACACCTATGAAATTGTTAATTATTTTATAAGTCATCTATGAGCAGTAAATTATTATACATCTTATGAAAGAGTGTTTTATCCCGAATCATTACGAATCATTTGTGTGTGGTACGTGTTCACGCTTGAATGAACGGGGCATTGTTTGCAAGAGTGCAAAAGTCGACTTGCGCCAAAGTTGCTTATGTGTTGTTTGGATTAAACAATTAGGATTTGGATATTAATTCGGTTATCATGTTTGTATTGACCTGGATTTGAACCTTCAACCCTTGGGTCAAGAGTGAAGTAAATACACCACTATAATGAGATACTCTGAGATTTTTGAGGAATACTATCACAAAGAACTTTCAGGAAATAGACTTAAGGGTTATTTCAATACCCCCCTTTGTTTTACTACCTACAGCTTACTGCGACATGTAACGATGTGCTAAGGCTTTCACCTACCCCCTGGACATCCACCCCATGATAACCACCCCAGTCAACAACCCACTAGGACAACTACCCCCTAGAACAACTATCCCCTAGTGCAACCACCCTCTAGGACGACTACCCCCCCCCCCCGGGACAACTACCCCCAGACAACTACCCCCTAGGACAACTACAACCCGGACCACTACCTCCTAGGATAGTTGTCCGGGGTAGGTGTCTTAGAAGATGGTTGTCCTAGGAAGTTGTCCTAGGGGGAAGTTGTCCAGAGGGAGTCGTCCAAGGGGGGTAAATGTCCTAGGTGTTAGTTGTCCTAGGGGGTAGTTGATTTGGGTGGTTATCCGGGGGTGGATGTCCAGGGGGTAGGTGTCCTAGAATCATAACAAGCACCAAGAAATATATGTTAAAGGTGAAATTCAAAGAAAATCACAAATATGTCAACTAATGTATGACTAGAAACTGGTACGCTAACAGATGGCCATCGTACAAGTTTTAGGTCAGCTTTATATCGGGTGATTTATAAAAATACAAATACAACCACCTGCATAGCAGCTGGGATATACGAGAGATTCGCCGGAAAAATAACGATGTTTTAATGACGTCACTATATGGACCAATACTGCCCAAGCAGACGACATCCCATAAAGAATGAACATAATTGCAAAGCTTTTATTTGTCAAATTATAATGAGTTTAGTGTATATAAATGTGAAGGCATGTCAAACCATTCAAAAGGGGATATGATCCGATTCCGATTACTAAAATCTTTTGCTTGTAAATACACAGGATAGGGGTTAATTAACAATCAAAGAAACCAGACTTTCGAATTGAAAACCCCCCGGAATGATATTAGGGACGGCATTTGTTCACTCTTGAAACGCCGAACATACCATGGTGTGTGCAGCTGAATATTCAATGGCGTCTTATTTTGTTTACAAGCGACAGATCCCTTTATTTTTGTATCGCTGCATTTGTCATCAAAATAAAACCATGTGCGGGGTTTAGAGTGAGGCAATATATTATACATTTAGCCTGACGGTAGTGAAGTAAGAGAAAGAACTCAAGAGAAGATAAGAACACAGGCACTGAAAATGTGTGAGATGTCATGGGGCATCGTCTGCTTGTGCAAATCGTGTCCATACTGTGATCTCACACATCTCAGCAGCGTTCGGAAAACTCTTCAGGTGCTATGCCGGGGCTGTATTTAAGCGTTTTATAATTTATAATAATCGCTACTTGTTTCCAAGCATTGAATTTTGAAAACCTAATTGTCGAATCAAAGTTTCAACTTTGCAATAATGAAATAAAGTTAGTTTTTAAAATCAATGAATATCTACTTTAAAGGCAGGCTTTACTACTTCAGCCAGAAGGGATTAGACCGCCCAGCGAGCCAGCGAGGTCACTGTGACAGGTGGCTATCTCATTAACTCAGCTCTCATTTAACATAAGAAAAAGAGGATCATGGGGGACCAACAGGCACCGATTGGGGAAGTTTTCTATATAGAGGGAGCAAGTAGCTACAAGTAGGACAGTGTGCCTTTAAAGAGACTGAGCAAAGCAGTCCTAGAGAGGAAGGGGCGCTATATATGGGGGTCAAGCTTATTCTCCAACCAGATCGTCTACTACCCTCTACCGTTCGCTTCTCACTGACGATGGTACTGACGCACAACAACACCCAGTGTATGTGACACTGCGATATGAACAAAGAATAACCGCTTCATGTCAAGCACTGACTTGTACGCATGTGCAACATTTACTGCAGAAGCCTACCATTAGATATTTTAGCACATCGAACCGGTTTTTTAGTTCATAAGGACAAGATATAATTCAGGTAAGTGTTAAATACCTGTGTTCTATAATTTCGGTTCCTAAAGTTAGCGAAAGAGGACAGGACCTGCTTTGCCACGGATAAAAATACACACATAGCTGATCGACAGCCAAACAAACTATATTGAGGTACATGTATAGTTTGGTAGCGAATCTCCCGATCGCCACGCCTCAATATGCATAATTGTAGATGATTCCATGCGGTTAATAGAAGCGCGAGTATATGTGCGTAATTTTAGAACATAGAAGTGATACTGTAGTTTCGTTAATATTATTATATTGCTAGCAAGTGGGAAATTGTTAACTGTTAAATTGATGACTCAGTGCCTAATAAAGATATGTCCAACGTACAAATATGCTCTGGTTCTCCCTTTCGGTGACAACTGAAAACAATCCTTGTCGGCACAAGAATACATTTTGATACAAACGATGTATTAAAGTATTACCTTCTAGCTATACTTTTTTTATTCTGACTATTTCAATATCTAAATATAGAATGAGCTCCGTGGGCATTGTTGATTTCGACGGCATCCTGAAAGAAATAGCTAAGGCCCTATGTAAAGATACAGAGATTGATGATCTAGGGGCTGCATTGGGTTTTGAGCCCTCATCTATTGGTCGTTACATTAACGCAAACGCCCAACAAGGAGGGAGTTATATGGGAACATTGGATATGCTCAGGACATGGCGAAAAGGACAAACAACGTCGACAGAAAAGGCGATATTGAGATCGGCACTATTAAGAGCTGGATGTGTTAACCTGGCAGATAAATATCTAAGCTCTTCCAATCCCGGTAAGCCAAAATTAGCATGTGGCAATATTTGTGTAGTAGATGCTTTAAAAAAAAATGCATTTCATACAGAAAAGAAAAAGTGCTGACAGGTTTCGAAGAAGATCATTTTCAGGAATAGATTACTTTCATTAAGTTTAGAATAATGACAATCAGTTTTGACCTGTACAAGGTACTAAAAATGAACGAAAGATCATTGTGTTACATTTCATGAGCATAGTGAACACGTGTAGTATTGTATTATACACCAGAACGTTTCATATAGCGAAACCGAATTGTTCCCCTTTTTCAGGGCAACAACAAGAAACAGCCACTGGCTCTTCATTGGCTGCCATGTCAGCACCAACCAGCACTAGCAGGTAAGCTTCACACACAGGCATAAAACTGTTGGCTCGCTTCGTTCCATTAGGTCTCTTTGTATTCGAGTTGCAGGAACTTTCGTGAATAACCAAGCCCTTATTCCCAAGGGGTCGGTCCGGTGTAATTGTGAAATATACCCCTCCTATCGCCGAAATAATGGGTCCAGTTTACCAGACACTTTCTGACAAACTTACAATATATCTACGAACAACACTCGGGTCTCGAACCGACACTTTCTAATACGAATTAAACACTCACAAGTGTTCGTAACAAGGCAATACACTTTGAAATAATATGGGCATGTTTTTACAGAAGTTCACGTAAAAGATCAGCCATATCTCAATGACATTTATTTCAAATAAGTGATTATTTGTATAAAATTTACCCGACCTTCCCTTAAATGTTAAATCTGAGATACACAGCCCTACGTGTTATCAGTGTCTGTGATATGGTGTAATATTGAAGCCCTAACAAAATTGCGCTTCAAAATGATCAAGAAGTGCCTGACTGACCTAAAGGTTTATAATTATCATTGCATCATGAGCTAAATCCAGAATTTTGTTTCAGAATCAGAGACAAAGTTACCGGATCCCTTTAAAGGGATAGTTAAGTTCTATTTTCAGACTTCAAATACCTTCAAAGTGCATAGTTATTGCTTTTATTCTTATCTATGACATTTCTAGTGCCCTTTTAGGACCTAAAACTGCTATAAAGGTAATTTTAGACCCCCATATGTGTGAAATTTGGCCAATACGATCATAGCAATTCAGCTCCGCCATTGGCATTGGCTGAAATAGGACGTAAAAGGCGCTATTTCGTTTTTTCAACGGCTTTTTCAAATTATCTAATATTTGTGGTGGTACATAATTTTTAGAAATCGTTATATTTATTGATATTTCAGCCATCCCTGAACCGATTTTGATCAAAAAAAGATGATTTTGACATTTCAATTGTATGTTCTTGCAAATTTGACACTCAGTTTTTCATTATCTCACACACAAAAAATTGTGTGTAGTGCCCTCTGCAACAGAACTCAACTATCCCTTTAATATTGAGGTATGTTATCACGAATGTTCGTGTAACCTGACATCTCCAACCGACGCGGAGATTTGATGGAACGAAGCAGACTCGACGTTCAACCTTTAAAAGCTAATGATAATGAATATAGATGTAAATGATATTCAGATGTCTTACCTCTCAGAATTTCAGCACAAAAAGAGTACCCCTTTTTCACATGTATACGCTTCTCTTATTATTTTTAACTCACGCGAATATCGACAAATCATTTAATCCCTTAGATTATCTAACTTTTACAGAATAATCTGTCTTTATTCATTCAAGTTATTAAGTTCGGGTATGATAATATATTTTATCATGTCAAACAGAAGAGAAATAACGGATGAGGCGATCTACAACTTATCCAGACTTTTACCGGATGGGAAATACAACAGGCTGGGCGGCGTCTTAGGATTCCCCTACACCTACTTAGATAAGATATTGAAGAAGAGGTTGAATGACACCACGGCTGCTTTCGAAGAAGTATTGCATGAGTGGAAAAACAAGGGTAGATCCATGAAGGATCTCGATGCAGCTTTGATGAAAGCAGACCTTGGCGAGTTTGTTTCTAAATACAAGAACTAGTCCAGGCAAAGAGAGTGTACGACAAATGCTTTTTTTTACACTAACCGAATTCTGAACTTTAATCCTGGACCAAACACTATACCGAACCCCAATAACCTTAAATTAAGCCCGTAACAATGGTAGTAAAATATAAGGTCAAATAATTGGCATAAAGCTTTGTTAAGTGCTATGTTACAAATTATGACATTCAATGTCATTCACCCGTTTCATATAATGGTATTTCAATAGCCAACATGCGAGTTGGACACATTCCGTGTTGCTAGGTAGGGCAATCTACATGCCCCAGTTCACAAAGGAGGTTTGTAGACAAAACTAGGTTATGTGCGTCATATGACGCGTTTTGACGCGTTTCAGACCAAGGTTTGTCTGAACCTTGGTCTAAAACGTATCGAAACGCGTCATATGACGCACATAAACCTAGGTTTGTCGACAAACCTCTTTTGTGAATTCGGGCCATAATGTTTGTCCTACCTGGCAACAATTGATGGAGGTAACTCGCATTCTGACTATTGAAATATAAGTAGTCGTAACAGATAAGATAAATAATTCATAACAAGTCACTTAAGAAAGATGTGTTAATTGTCGCTGTATTCTTAATCTTTGAATATAATGTGATGATGATGGAAATATAATTTCAATAAAAACTTTTTAAAACAACTTAAAATATTTGTACTTAATATGTAAAGACTTCAATAGTTAATGTGAATATATGTAGACTGAACTAATTCATGATAATCAATACGTTATAGACACTGTACTTTTTGTTAAAGTCTCACTAGAATTTAACATAAGGATTTTGAAATAAAATCCTCTTATAGCCAAACTGTTGGGCCCAGTTTACTTAGAACCGTCGGAAAACCTTCATCAATTCTACAAAAACTCAAGTCTCAAACACAAATTGGTAGCTATTGCCCTAAAGAAAGTGACAAAAGTGTACTAGACAATTTTAAATCATACATTGACCATAAAAGTAAATTCTAAATATGTTTGTATATAACCCCTGGATGAAACAAGTCTCATTAATCATTAAGAAAATGAAGGATTATGATTTTGGGGGGAACAGACATAGTTGTAGAGGACCTCGCAAGATACGATACAGTGTTGCCAGATTCAAGTTTCACTTATGACAGCTTAACTGTCCTGTTTCTAATCGGATATTGCTAAAATTTCATTAATTTGTTTCTCTCATTTGTCTTGATTAAAATCAAGATAATAATTTAGTTGGCCACATTTTTTCACAAAAGTTTAACGTAACCCGACAACCCATCAGTTCGCGAAGAACCAATGTAATGAAAGAAGTCTGCAAAAATTATAAATAGACAAACGTCTAATTGTGGTTGTTAAAGTGTTGCTTTGATTTTTTTTTCTCTCGAAAGATTTCCATGTATTTCATATACTTGTGACAACTGTTAAAAGTATATATAGCAGAAGATTTCTTATTAATTTGTTTTCTAATAATGAAAAGGTGCATAAACCCAATGGGTTGTCACCATCACGTGCTTAAAGTGCGTAATTTCGTGACACACACGTAACTCGTGTAATGTTAGTAATGCTGTAAAGGACTGAGTAAACATCTTTGAAGGGTGTTCTGCCCGCATCTCCATTATATCAGTAACCTGTTTTGTCATTCAAGCAATATAACACCATTTATTTACATCTTTTATAACTAAATATCTGTTTTATTCTACAAAATATTTTCAATAAACTTTTTTCATGAAATATTCCTAAAATAAAAATATTCATATTCTCGAACATGTTTATTCCGTGTTCGAGTATAACGATGATTCTGTTTAATGACAATAAAACCTTGAAAAAGAAGTTGAAAAAAAAATAATTTTTGTGCTTTATATTACGTAACAGCATAATGAGGCATGACGGTGAGAGAATGTGTGTATGTATGTGCGTGTGTGTGTGAGAGAGAGAGAGAGAAAGAGAGAGATAGATAGAGGGAGAGAGATATCTCGAGATCAGAGAAGAGACTGTGAGAGATTTTACTACGTCTAGCGTTGATTTGATTTGATGTGATAGGCTTTTATCATGTTTATGTAGGCACAAGAGATGTCTTTTTAAAAAATTACCCCGGACAACTATCCCCAGACAACTACTCCCTAGGACAACTACCCCTAGAATAGTTGTCCGGGGGTAGGTGTCCTAGAGGATGGTTGTCGTAGGGGGTATTTGTTTTGGGTGTAGTTGTCCGGGGGGTAGTTGTCCCAGGGGGTAGTCGTCCTAGAGGGTGGTTGCCCTAGGGGATAGTTGTCCTAGGGGTTAGTTGTCCTAGGGGATAGTTTATTGGGGGTAGTTGTCCGAGGGTAATTGTTCTAGAGGATGGTTGCCTAGGGGATAGTTGTCCAAGGGGTAGTTGTCCTAGGGGGTAGTTGACTGGGGGTGGTTGTCCGGGGGATAGTTGTCTCAGAGGGTAAACATCCTAGAGGGTGGTTGCCCTAGGGGATAGTTTTCCTAGAGGGTTGTTGACTGGAAGGGGTGGATGTCCAGGGGGATGTGTCCTAGAACCATATGAAAAGCGTCATCTGTTGCTGTCTTCAAAATGTGGTTAAAGTACAAGTCCACTCCAAAAATAACTTACTCTCAATAGAAGCAGAAAAATCTGACTAATTAATCAAATAAAATCTGAGCAAAATCGGATAACTAATAAGAAAGTTATGAATTTTAGGAAATCCCCACACAAATTGCCAATACGGTTATCAGTTAGTGACGTCATGTCCTCATTACTTATACATTTCTTTATATAGTTTAATCCCAATAATTTCTCTTTTTATCCCCAAAAACTTGATTTCCCCGTGCCTTTGCCCAGGTTATAATGTGTATCATATTGCGTGCATAAAATTTCACAAAATCTTTCATGAACTTTGAAGAGTTGATACTATTTTCTGAATATTGTACATTCATAATTATGGATTTTTAGTGCATCCACACAAAAACATATTATTATAATTCTATCTTGGACGCTGGTGTGAATAAATAAGATTCTTAGGGGAAAATAGGAAATTTATATCATCAATATAAAGAAGACAATTAGTGGATAGTGAGGACATGTCGTCACAGACACACGAGTGAATTTCCAATTTGTCGATGATTTTCATCGTTCCATGGTTTTACAGACTTTTTCAAAAAGTCATAACTTTCTTATTATTTTGCTCAAACTTTTGTTGATTGGTTTGTCTGATTTTTCTGCTTCTATTGAAAGTAACTTATTTTGGAGTAGACTTGGCCTTTAAAGATGCGCTTGTTTTCAGGAGATTTTGAAGACATTTGTTTTGTATTATTGTGTGTCTGTAAAGTGGCACTGTTGGGAGTTATGTTTTCATCAAAGCGCAGTAGAGTTTATTGATACAGAAGCTGCGCGTTATTGAGATGGCTAAATTTATTTCCACTCCACCATACATCACAGAGCTATGTGCACATCCACCATTCGCTACACATACATACACACACGCACGCACACACGCACACATATATACACACATACACACATAATACACTCACGTAATACATGCACAAACTCAGACACCAACATTGTATGAACACATTTTCATTTTTTCAGTTCATTAAGTTGAATTGATCTAATTAATATCGTTTATTATAATTTGTGTTGCATGCACGGTAGGGATACTCAAAGGGAAAATAAACTTTAACATATTTAATTTGGTTACGCGTTGAGAAATTTCAAATCACCTATTTGGGGGCGCGATAGCTCAGTGGTAGAGCAATGGTCTCGTAACCGGGAGCTCTCGCGTTCGAAACCAGGTCGATGAGATGGTGCCTATTAGTAAGGCTTTAATCTGCTTTACCACGCTCTTCGGAGAGGACTTACATCAGTCGGTCCCTTGGTTGGTTAAATACATGCATGCACATGCTTTTCTAGCTATCAGGTAAAACAATACAAATAAACAATATTGGCTATTTCCTTTTTCAAATTTTTGACGAAGGTCTAACCTATGTTTAATATTTCCAAAGCGATTAAATTTGATTATGACAAGATGGCAGTAAGAAAAAGAAATACTATTACATTATTGGCCGTAATACCTCGTATGTATTACCTTAGAACTACATTCTCAAAAGAGCACAATGTAACAATAAATTCCGCAGTATAATTAGGAATTCCCGCGTTGCAACTTTGCAATAAAACACCAAACACAGCTATTCACACACACACAAACACACACGCACACAAACACATTTAAATTACACTCAAAGGTCCTTTATTGTATTGCGAAGAAAGATCAGGTATATCTCATCCTGCATTCAATACCTTTATACCTTTTCCCTACTCACAATTTCATTTTCAAATAAAGCACATGCTGTCTAAGTTTTTAGACGATTGTTTTCATGAAAATCGTTTTTTTTTTTTCTTCTTTTGGTTCCATTCTCCACCAGACAGCCCAGTTACATTAGCATACTTTCTTGTTTTAAAGTATGATTGTTGAATGAATCTAACTATCACACATTAAGAGATTAAACAATTAAATGTAAGATTGAAGTGATCAAGTCTTACACCACTTGATGAAATATCCATAATTATGCCCTTACTTTGTGTGTGTTTATGATGTTCGCACGCTGTGAGTGTGCTTTTAAGTGTTTGTGTGTCTATATGTAGTTATATCGATAGCGTCATGTATTATATATTCCGGTGACATGCATTTAGCCTTTGTTGGTCCCTCCGCTGTTTTTACCTCATTGCCATATTTATAGGTTGTTTGGTATGTTTTATTGTCATTTTCATACCGGCTTCAGCATGGCTGCCATAATGGCGGCTTAGCATTCAAGGAATCAATTCCTGCCAGGTACCCATTTAGTTCACACGGGTCCAGTGTGGCAAGCATGACAAGTATATTGCCAAGAAATTTGTAAGGAAAGAAAGAGAACAAGGAAACTAATGTTGAAAAGGGAAAAAATAGAGAAAAAGGAAGAGCGAGATATTTTTCAAAAGACAAATAGAGGTAAAAAGAATAATAATAATAATAAAACGAAGAAAGCACGTATGAGAGAGAAAGAAATGAGAGAGAGAGAGAGAGAGGGGGGAACAATTATGTAAGAAAGAAAATACAAGCGAAAGAGAATTTGTGTAAGTGTTTTATATGTCCACGGTGTCCAGAGCCAATAAAGTTCATAAATTGAATTGTTGATATTTTCATTGAGAAAAGGGTCCGATACACCAACCGAGAGAGGGTGTCTTTTCATTGACATGCGAAGGTCGGCGCCTCTCATATTAGCTCATCGCGTGATATGCTGTAGAAGTGGGATTTCCCCACTATTGTTCTCTAAATCATTTTGCAGTACAGCACTGTGTACTGATAGCATCGGTCCATAATGGATGAACACGTTTTAAAAATGATTGCATATTTCTTTGTTAAGATGGATATTCAATTCTGTTAGATCTTTGTATGATAACGCATTGCCTCTGAACTAAAAAGTAGTGTTTGCCAAAAGTGTTGTACGTGAGTGTAGTTATACATCCAAATAACTGAAGGGCAGTTTCCAGGCCCAACTTTGGCATCTTCACCTTAAATTTGTAGTAAATGGTTACGCCTATCCCCCCCCCCCCCCCCCCACTCAGTGTTATTTAGGGTACGGATATGCATGTTCCCTCCTTTTGAAAACACCCCCTATGTCAGGTGTGTAAAGTCAAAACGGGACGGATTTTTGTGTACTACGAGCCGGACTCTGGTGCGTGAAAAGTACCCCTTTACCGGACATTTTGGTGACACGCATGGTACCCATCAGTTCACGGAGTGGGGGGGGGGGGACGGGCGCCTATCAACTGTGGACAAGAGATTGGCTCAAAATTGGTCAGGCATTACCCATTATGCATTACAGTGTACAGGCTTCCCAAAGGCAAACATCATCAATTCACAGTGCGATAACAATAAGGATATTTGATTCCTTGTCAGGGATCAGACTTTGGGCTTTTAAAGAATTTACCACCCCACCCCTACATGCTTAGCCGTGCATACCCCCTAGTCAGGTGCTACCACTCGTTGTTAATGTTCTGAGAAGAAGAAAACAAAAATCAAATCATGTAGGTCACTTTGCTTATTATTGTATTTTCTCTCCCGGAAGCAATTTGATACCATAAATATGTGCAAGAGCAAATAACTAAAGAATTTTTTTTTCTTCAGATTTTTACGAATTAAATAGCTCTATATGATCTTTAGAGGTGAGATAGGGAATTTCTCTCGCCGGGTTTGGGAGACTCGATAGAGCAATATTTTGTCTGCTTTCTTTGCTATTGGGGTTGGATTTCCCATTAATGAATGTCTGCCAGGTCTGATTTTGAGGGGGTCAATTGTCCATTTACCCCCCCCCCCCCCCTCCCCCTTACCCAAGAAATCGGCGCATTTATTTTAGCTTACCGAAGTTTGCCTTTACACTGCACGGAATCGGTGAAACTTCGACGGATGTTTAAACAAATCATTGCAAAGGGGATTCTTTTTTTAATCCATTTTTTTCGTCGTTTTGCCTATAGGGGGTACTCCAAATGAGCAATATAGATATCCCCAACATGGAAGGAAACGATTTGCAGGCAGTGGACTATAACCCCGTTTACGCTACACACAAGAATTGTGCGTGCGGACAAACGAGAGGTTTCCAAAACCACAGACAACTTACCATTTGGTAAGTAAGGGTATATATCTTTTTTATAACTAACATTTGTCAACCTTGTATAGGACTATTTGCTCTTTTTGTGTTGTCTTATCATTCTCGTAAATCGTAATTTGTTTTGTGTATTTTATTTTACTTGTTCCCGAGAATGTGGAGCTTGGAAGAATGCAGTAGAGTATAGTCAGGCTTCCAGTTCCGCCGACTCGTGTATTCATCCGTCTCATATCTGTTATAGTTTGGTGTCTCTGATTTCCTTTGTTTTTCTAGTGATGGTGCTCTGTTGAATATATTCGTCTATGTATGTTTTTAGGGTGAATGAAAATAACGACTGAACTGTATACATCGAGTCACTCAGTGAAGCCATATGTAATCTCGGTGGAACAACCGCCGATATAAGAGACTGAAGCTCTCGGTCTACCCTAGCTGTAGATGTACTGTTAAAAGGAAAGGAAACATGTGAAGTTTACTGTATTGGTTAAATCGTAATCACTATATGGACACATCTAATTGGCTGAATCAGTAATGTCAATGTGACATAGTGCCAGTCAACTTTGCCATTCGTAAACAAACAAAAAATGACTCAAATGACTCAGAAGGGTCTTTCATTTTTGAGCGAACCTTTGATGGTGTGCTGATTATAATATATTAAGAGTAGTACCCCCGTGTAGAATAAGAAGGGGAATACATGATATTTTTGCAAACACAGATGGAAGAGTTGTCCTTGCCTACGTCACAATCCACTGACGAAACTTGAGATACAAGTAGACTTAGTGATCTCATATCTCAGACATTCATAAGTCCGTTATTATTGGTGTGGTTTTGCTTCAACGATTACTAGTCTTTATTTGAATGTATGTCAATTCCAAAAATATTTATTTGTTTGTACATACACCCTATCAACAATCAGAATAATCCCAATATTACATATAATTAGCTTTAATTCATAAACCTTTTAAATGTGTATTTTGTCTTCCCAAAACATTTAAGCCACTTGTATCTTTGAATAAAGTTTAGTATTAAATCACAAAGGTCGAGTGCCTAATATTTAGATGAGGGGGGAGGTGCACCATTTTATGCACACTGCACATGCACGTCACTAATATGAGTAAGCAGAATCCCACTTTTGTGTCTATTACAGGAAGTCCTGTTGGGATTATCATTCATGTACCTTTCCAGCCGACCAGGTTTCTGTCAAATGAGAAGTACATCTTGCACCATGGATGGATTCTGCCATCTTTATCTGCTCATGATTCTCTTGATAAGATCGGGGGATGTTGAATCCAACCCCGGACCAGACAGGTCAGTATAAATGAAGCTTCTTTCATGTTCTTTTTTGCAACATTAATAACCATTAGGGGCTTGCAATGATCCAGGGGCGTCAATCCGTTTATTATTTTTTGGGGGGACACTGAAATCTGAGTTTCCAAGTAGAACATAGCGAGCGAAGCAAGACCTTAACACGCATAGATTTTCTTCCATTAACAAAAATAACAAGTTTTGCATTATACTCAGTTGATATTATAAGGACTCATTATTTTATGTCGTTTCAGTGATACATATTTGTACCGGTTCTAGGACAATTACCCCCTGGCAATCACCCCTGGCCAAATACCAGCGGGACAATTAACCCCCAAGGACAATTACCACCCCACCCCCCCCCGGAAAATTACCCCCGAGGAAAAACACCCTCCCCTCCCGAGGACAATTACCCCCCGAAATATCACCCCAATTGCAATATAATCCCCCGTTGACAATTAAGCCCCGGGGACAATTACCCCATCCCCTGAAAATTACACCCTTGGACGATCACCCTTTCCCCCGGGGACAATCCCCACCCCCCTAAAAAACAAAAACAAATATAACTAGACTTTAATTCGTCACTTTGACGAATTAGGTGATACGTGCTATTTTGTTATCATGAAAGTGTGCCGATGATGATCTAATGATAACGATCTTAAATACGATAAAGACCATGATTAAGAGTGGTATAGCGCCCCCGTCAGGTATTCGATAGAGAGTTGTATCATCAGGATTTCAGAAAAAGTCGTAAAAAGTAACACGCTAACTAAGAAAATTCTGACATGTCGCCTTAATTGAAATTTTCACAATGATGATGTCATCGTAATGATAAATGATGTACGTCAATATTGTAGATAATTTATTAGCTACACCGTATCAAAATTTTGGAGAACATAGAGTACAAATAAGCTAGATAGTGCTCAAAGATCAATGTCATGAAGATTCATGATGTGAACGAAATTCACCTTCCTTAGGCATAACAGGCAAATTAAGAAAATTCTAAAATGTGGCCTTTAATTTAATTTTGTACTATGATGACGTCAATGAAATAAAAAGCAGTGTGTATTGATCTTGTAGGCAATTGCCTTAGCTACAAGATACCGCAATTTGGAAGAAAATCAGATGAATTATGAGAAATACACTAAATTTTCCATAAATATAATGACGTCATAATATGCAATTTTGTATTTTGACTTTCAAGGCCATTATGATGACGTCATGATGTATTTAATGGCCTAATAAGATATAAAATCTTATCTCCGACTCATAATGTATCTAAATATGAAGAAAAAAAATGGCAGTGCTTATTCATCCCGATGTACTTTTTATAGGCATGTTTTTGCCCATATATGCAATGTAATACATGAGCTCGCACGCACGGATATTTTTCTTCAACGGACGCTCATTCCGTTATTAGTAGTGATAAAGAGATGAACATGGTATCAAATTGTTCATAAAAATAAGAGGAATATCCTGTCAAAACAAATTGAGGGGTAATTATTTTTCGTTCGGCCGTGACGAACGAAAATGTCCAAAAATGCGTGTTTTGCGCGATTTTTTATGAAATGGTTATAATTGCCTAAAACGTATGCAAAAACAATTTCAGACGATTTTGAGCGATTTAAAATTTTACGCGCACGTTAACGCGCGCACAAACGCATACGCGCATTTTTGCGCGCATTTATTGACCTGAAATTAACCGGACAGATATTGACCTTGATCATGATAAATATGAATGAAAAATTACTTTCCGTTATGAAGATATGATCATAAGTTGATTTTCACAAAATGGCGCCTGGATGACGTCACGATAATTTTGAGTCTTTGAAAAGTCATGCAGTTCTAAGTTAGACTAAGATCTATCATCATTGAAAGTTTCATGACAATGGCTTCTGCCATTCTTGAGATATCCTGCGAACAAAATTGAGGAAGAATAAAAAGAAAAATAAATAATAATAAAGAAAAATCTTGACGAAATCAAAAGGTGATACGTATATTTCATACGTATCACCTAATAACTTTATTAAAACCAACTTATTATCAGGGTGGACTTTCCCCCTCGTACGTTTCTCATAGACTCGCATATACGTGGGCTTAGTGTGCGGTGACATGTTTGCTATAACGTCACTCGTAAAAAAAATATATATAAAAAGCCAACCAAACATAATAACTCTTTTTTTACCATCCAACCAATCAATTACAAGTAAAAATATGGAAAGGAAGGTTTCCCTACCCCCAAATTAATATTCATATTGCCAATTTGATACATAGTTTTCAAATAATCATTGAAGATAACTTGACGTATATTTAAATAAGGTCGTAATGTACTGTAGGGGCTTCAACACAATAAGAGAGGTACTTAAGAGATGGATGATCAAATCTTTATTTGCAATTACAGGAATGTCAGTGAGAAGGAATTCTTAAGGCTGTCCAAGAAAATTGAACCTAGCTTCTACAAAGATGTGGGCATTAACTTGGACATCTCCAGGGCAGAGCTTGGGCAAATCAAGGAAAATAGCGAAAATACTAGTGATGCATTGCTGACTGTGTTCACGAGATGGAGAGACAAACAACCTCAAGGCACAGACATCAGGGCTCTTCTTGCAGAGGAATTAGAAAGCAGTGGCTTAGAGGCCCTATCTGGCGAACTACTCGCTGGCAGTCTAGTCCCCCAAAAAATACAAGTGCTTCTTACTGAGACTAGGTATGACACAAATTTCATATACGTTCTCTGTTTTTAAGTTTACATGTACTCGTGTTTAATATAGTCAGTTCATTTGATGGGTGGGGGATCCTTTAATATATCTTGTTAGTGCATGTAGCTTAATAGAAAATTAGATCGCAATGTACTGTTTGGGCTACAACACAATAAGAGAGGTACTTAGAGATGCATGATAACATCTTTATTTTCAATTCAAGGAAGGTTACTGAGAAGGAATTCTTAAAGCTGTCCAAGAAAATTGAACCAAGCTTCTACAAAGAGGTGGGCATTAATCTGGACATCTCCATCGCAGAGCTTGGGCAAATCAAGGAACGTAGCCAAAATGCCAGTGATGCATTGATGACAGTCTTCACGAGATGGAGAGACAAACAGCCTACAGGCACAGACATCAGGGCTCTTCTTGCAGAGGAATTAGAAAGCAGTGACTTAGGGGCCCTCTCTGGCAGTTTAGTCCCGAAGAAGCATACAGGTGAGAATAAGCAGGAAACCATGTTGGCTTCCCGCAGGAAGGCCTTAATGCCATTGCTAATGTATTGCTCTTGCAGGCAGCCAACAAACACTGTTTTGCCTCTTTCTCGTTTGTTACAAACATGATTACTTATAGCAGGACATCCCAGTAGACGAACAGCCCACAAGACTGATACTGCCGATCTGTTGAACCCTCATAATAGTTGTCAGAACACGCAAAAGACCAACATGTTGGTCTCGTGAACTATCGGTCCAAGGGTTGGGTCGTTGGTCTTGTGGGTCTTCTGTCAACTTCAAAAGGTTAGCTAGACATATATTGTCGGTCTTGTTGGCTGTCGGTTGCATGGGATGTGACCATTTATACATGGTTACAGACTCACTCACTTTGTAAGTTTTTTGGCATATCAGGCACAGCCATTTTCTGCCTTTTTCTCAAGTCATGCTCATATTTTGATACCAGGTTCATGAAAATTGTACCATTACAGAGTCGTTTTTTGTGACCTTATGTCAGCCCCAAAATGGATCATTTATGATTGGTGTGCACGAAACAAAAGAAGAAAAAAAATCTCTCAGTTCTTTCTACAGAGTGAGTCAGAAAAAATGTCCCATTTTTTAAAAGTTGTATTGTTTGTTGTATGAACATGTAATCATGGGTTTCATGATATGTCTTCATAGAGTTATCCTCCCAGTACATTTAGGTACCATTTTCATTTCAATCTCTGCATGCATAACTGAACATCAGACAATCTTTACAAGACTGCCAGATATCACTTGCGTCAAGTTGCTGGGTGAGGAATAAAATAGTGTTTTGAAAAGAAATTGTCCCATTTTGAGAAAGTAACATTTTTGAAAGCATATGGTAAAGTGATTCAGAGAGTCTTTGTTCCTAAGTGATATATGTGTGGAAGAAGACGAGCCCTCATTGGATATGGACTGCGCATTGATTCCTTGAAAATAAATAGTTTACATTAGGGTTACTTCCTGAGACTACTTGCGTGTGGCCGTGTGGGGTACCTCAAATAAAATTAAATGTGTGTCAAATCAAACAAAAAATCATAGGAGTTACCTTTTGAATCAATGTTCTAACTAAATGAGATGAATGTTGACAATCATTCAGGGGTTGGTTCTGGAAATACATTGACACAAACATTAGTGACAACACATCACCACTCTTAACTTACATTTTATTTGCAGGCGACACTAATGTATTTTATTCACATGCACATTTAAATACTCTCATTGAAGCTTCGAAGTATGATTTAGACAAGTTATCTACTTGGTTTAGATGTAATAAACTATGTTGAAATATAAGCAAAACCAACTTCATATGTTTTTTTAATTTTCACTCTACACATGAACTTGCAGACAATGTATGTATGGAGGATGTTGTACCAAATGAAGATCTACGCCCTAAAACATCTTTAAAATGTGATGTCTATTCTGGTTGATCAAGCCAATTAATAAATCATAGTGATCAAGATTCCCTAACCTTTATCATGTTACAGATACAACCACATCCTTCTCCTCATCGCCTAATACTAGCACTTCTACTACTACTACTCCTACTACTGCTGCTGCTGCTTCGGCTACTTCTACTACTACATGTACTACCCAGGAAGGTACTACGAATATATAGCTATATGTTATCATTGCGATAGAAGGAATAAGAAAAAGAACAGGAGAATGTTGGAAGGCAAGTTGCCCCTATCCGAGATATCAATAAATACAAGTATTTTGGCCCTTACTTCTTTACACGTGGATGTCAATTCTAGACACAGAGATCCCTTTTACCCGAATATTGGGGTTCATAAAACAATCATTGTGTTGCTACGTGCCCTTTTTAGTCTAACCTTTATTGATACTTGCAGAACCATAACAAGGTTCTTGAAGAAGCATTCCGTTTAGATCCAATGTTTAATGTCAAGAATCCTGATGATGCCGTTTTAGCTGGAAATGAAGAATTCGGAGGAAAGTAAAGAAGAAGAAATGCCCCCTGAAATTTGTTTTTCTTCAAATGTTCCCTGTTTCGAAATATGACAAAAAAGCGGTGAATTGTTTGGAACAAACTTTCATTGCACATGTTTTTAATCCCATATAAATATTTGTGTGAGAGCGCATATTGCTTTCAGCAAGATTATAAAACAAATTCTCATCATCTTGTTAGATTTCAAATCCTCTAAGTTTACACCACACAAGTTACTTCCAGGCACAATATCTTGCACAATTAAGTCACCAGAGGAGGACTGAACTTAATATATTTTTTTTAAATCTTCTTCATTTTTGATGTTTTTTCGACTCCAGGTCTTCTACCGTCCACCAAAGATTTCGACGATATTTTGGTGGCAGTTGCCAAAAGAGTCCGAAAGGAATCAGAAATCGACACATTGGGAAAGAAGCTGACATTTTCTCCGGATGATATTCATGGGTACATAGCAACTAATCACAAAACCCAGAATATAACATATGATGGAACTCTTCTAATGCTCCGTGATTGGCGAAAAGGTCAAATGAATTCTACTGTGGGAGGAGCTTTGAAGACTGCTTTGGAGAAATCTGGACAAATTCATCTTGCTGATGATCTCTTTCCTTCCAGTTAGTAAATACATGAAGCATTGCAGGAATCAGTAGCAATCCTTTGAAGCAATGGTGTTCGATTAATTTCTGCATAGTAAATTTTAATGACATCAGTTTATAGGTTTCACTTTTTATAAACGTTCAATTATTTAGTGTTTTCAATCGTTCTTTTATCACTCTTGGCTCACGTTTAACGCGTTTGTGTGGGTGTTTTATGTCAAATATATACATATGTGTAATGAGTACGGATAAATGTGGCTATTATTTTCAATTTTGATATCATATTATTAGGTTATTACTTAATACTATTGTCATAATTATATTTTAAATTACCATAATTGTTATACATATTTTTAAAAAAAGTATATCTTTTAAAAAATGAAAATAATCTGTGTTCATTATCTGGTATGTGCCGGAGTGACAAGTTTGTTATACAATTATTTATCTTAAATAATTTATTTTATTTATTTATTCCGTTTTATTTAAACAGGGTAGCCCCGTCAGTAATCGTAGTACCGTTTTCCAGGGGGCCCTGTACACAAATGCAACATATATGAAGATACAAACTACTTGAACAATACAAATATTATCGAAAACATCAATACATAGTAACATATAACAGAAAATGAGTTGGAATAAGAGTGAATAATGAAACAAAGCCGTAGTAAGAATGATAAATTTCAATGAGCAATTTTAAATCGATAAAAATATACTCTGATTATTATCAATGATCTGTTCAGATTTTAACAAATTATTATATTGAGAAATTTAGGTAAATATTCATGAAAGAAATAGAAAGAAAGGCAAATTTATCTTTAACATCGCTGCTTAAAATAGAGGGAACAAAAAGTATTCTTGGTCTGAGCATTTCGCACTAAGTGGGGTAGGCTATTCCACTGAAGAGCACCATCAACTGAGAAGGCACGTTTTCCACATTCTGTTTTAATTCTTGGAATAATAACGCCCAAATTTTCAGCATTCCTTGTTGAGTATCTATGAGTACGGGCGGACAGGGTGAACATATCATATAAATATGATGGGGCACTATTATTCATAATATCATACATTAATTTACTTTTATTGAACTCCCATATTTTTTCCATATCAATCCATTTCAGGGTGCTAAACATTTCGGAGGTGGGAATCAATTTATTTATTTTAAGGACAATTCTTGCCATTTGCTTGTGTTGTTTAATCAAGATATCTTTTGTTCTTTTATTGCAAGTACTCTATGAGACACTACAATAGTCATAGTAAGGAAGGATAAGAGAATTGGCAAGTAGTTTGGCACTATCAATTGTGAGATATTTCCTGACTCTACGAAGTAGGGCCAACCTAAAGGCAATTTTATTTGAAGTGTATTTCACATGATCCTGCCACGTCATGTGCTGGTCTAGACAAACTCCCAGATACACTTTGAACTTGCCTGATTGGTACATTAGAAACTTTTATTTCGATTAGTGTGTATTGCAAGTTCAGCAATTTCTGCGGTGTTCCAAAAATCATGAAGCATGTCTTGTCCGTATTCAGGGTAAGTTGGATTTGTTCTAACTACTTTCTCACACAATCCAAATCATGATTAAGACATGTTTCGATTTCCCTTGGATTTGAAGAACTGTACATAAGGGCAGTGTCATCTGCATACATAATCACTTTACCGTGCTCCATGACTGATGGAAGATCGTTCATGAAAAGATTGAAAAGGAGGGGCCCCAATATGGATCCCCGGGGGACTCCAGACTTTAACATTAGCACGTCAGATGTTTTTACCTAGCAAGGAGGTACATAATGTAAAGGTAATCATTCATAACGTGTGAATTAGGTAGTGAATTTGATCTTGACAGTTTTTTTTGCAAAGGAACATAATGATGAACAGACGTGTAAGTGATTTCACCCTTTTCTTACTTACTATCCATATTCTTTAACATCATGTTATCCTTATTATCATTATTGTCTTTTTCACTTCATGTGCCCATGAATTATTGTTTTTCTTCATCAAAGATGTGTACCAAAACTCCCTTGACGTTGCTGAAATATTATCGAGAGAAAAAGGAAACATTGGAATCGGCATCACATACCCTAAGAATCTAGACTTATAACTAATCATCAATTCAATTATAATGCTGCGTTTAATGATAAGTGGAACAGATATCGGACGTTTTAAAACTCAGTATGAGATGTAAACTAACAGCCTCGTCTTGAACAACATCTCTTAAGGTTTATGTAATAAATATTAATACATAATAAATAATGGTAATAATATTGTTATAATGTTCATGACCCGTTTGTATACTATATATGCCTTTTTACCTTCATCATCGACAATATCTACACTGTCGTTTGTTTAAGGATGATGGCATTACTTATGTCCTCATTATTAAAGGAGGGCAATAAAACCGACCCTCTCATTATTTTATTTTTTAACTTTGTAGTTCCTTCTGTTCAAATTGGATAACGTATTTGATAATTATGACTATTAATTTATCACCAGTTTTACATGAATCTAGCATAAATGCCATTTAAAAAATATATCTATTAGTGGGGATTAAAGTAACGAATGTATCATCTGAAATCATATTACATCTTCTTTATGAAAAAACAAGGAATTGTAAAATGCAGCGTAATTTTGTTTGTTATCAGCCTTCATCTTTACTTTCTGGAACACAATGTAATGTAAACAAAGTTTGCTGTGAATATCAGAAACTTAAGTTTTAGATCGATACCATGCTGGAAGCAAATTTAAAATTTAAGAGCGTCGTTTAAAAAAAAAAACTAATAAAAAAAAATCACATCGTACCTGGTGGTTCCACAAGAAAAGGAAACATGCAAAAACAGTATAAATATGCAAATGTATAATTGAAATTATTGGTGTATTGATTAACACTGCTGAAGGCAAAGATTTACATTATCGTTTATCTTTGTTAACTTTTGATGTCATTGTATTTAGGAGTATCTCATCGATTATTCATCTTATGTTTGAACTTAGGTAGTGATACATACGACCCATGTGGTGTCACATTTCTTAAAGTGCGTCGTTTGATGACAAACCTGTTAGCATGGTAACTGTGGAAAGTTTTGTAAAGTAATGATTTATTATATTACTTTGAAGTGTGTTTTGCCTGCATCTCGATGATATAAGTACCTTTGTATGTAATTCAAACGATACAACTCAAATCACTTGTATCTTTCAGAGCGGAAAATCTGCTTACCTACATAATCCATTTCCAGAAAACATTTGCCAGGGTTTTTTTTTAAATTTTATATGCAAGGATTCATATTCTTTTACATCTTAATACCATGTTCATGTATAACAGTGAATCTGTTTGTGTACTTCATGCTGAATAATGAGAATAAAACGTTTAAAAAAGCAGATAGGAAATTTCTTTTTTGATTCTTCATCTTACGTAAAGCATAATGAGGTATGAATTCGAAAGAATGTCTGTGCGTGTGTGGGTGCGTGCTTCAGAGAGCGAGAGAGAGATAGAGAGAGAGACTGTTAAAGATGTTGCTTTTGATTTGATTACATAAATTCTGCTATACATTCTTACCAAGTTCAAAGTTTATTCGTCTATATAGGTAGCCATTCTTGCGGCTCTAACGTGATTCAGTAGACAAGCTTTGTTTTCATTTATCAAATTCATGGCCATATTGAAACCTCATTACAATTACCATTATTCCTATTGTATTCATAAGGTAAGTGATAAATGATTGCAAATCAGATTTGTTTCATAATTTAATCACAAATACGTTGAAATTTATCCTGTAGGTCTCATCTTATATCCTGTGGTCTACGCTACGGCATCGGATCATACGTGTGTATGAATGGGTCCGTTGCGTTTACGTCGTGTACAACATACGCTGTAGAATTTACCTGAGATCTCAGTGATATTTGAATATTAACAACTTATCAATATGTTACTCTCTTTTTTTTAATGACTTTCATGACTTTGTTTTATTAAAAAGGGGTTGTTAAAAAAAATTCCTTGTATGTCTTTTATTCTTTTGGGGGGAGGGGAGGGGGGCTTGCCGAAGCTGATACTGATAATCAGACAGCCTTTTTATTCATCGTAACATTTTACTTTCTACTTTGAAGAATTATCAAATTCAAATAAATTATGTGAAAAATCATTTTCAAATCATTGTAAAACGCTTTCAAAACCGGTATCATAACTTCTAAATGTATTTTCTTTGTTGAAATACAGGGCATATTGATTCTGCCAAGTAATTCCATCGGCACCAACTATTTACAATGGCAGGTAACTTAAATATGTATTATGTTGTCCAACGAGGATGTAAATATGCTGTTGAGTATATAATTTCTACTTCTTCTTTTTTGTTTAGTTTTTTTGCTTCTTCTTCTTCTCGTTGATGCTCTTCCTTTACTTTTTCTTGTTCTTGTACCTCTTCTTCTTCTTCTTCTTTTTGTTTTTCTTTTCGTTTTTTGTTCTTCTTCTTTTTCTTCTTTTTCTTCTTCTTCTTCTTCTTCTTCTTCTTCTTCTTCTTCTTCTTATTCTTCTTCGTCTTCGTCTTCTCCTAGTAATCTCTAAATTGCTTTACAGCCAAACCAAATTTTGTCCGGCATTTACACCCCAAAGGGAATGTAACCTTTGTAGCAGGGTTTCAACCAGGGGTTTCGAAAGGAATTAACTACCGACTTTGCTCAATATCCGTCTCAGGGCAAATATCTCCTGGGCAATCACCCCCGAAAAAATAAGCCCAAGGACAATTAGCCCCTGAAAATAAGTCCCTAGGACAATTAATTTCGCCCAACCCGGCCCCCAGGACAACCAAGGATAACCACCCCCGAGAAAAACTACCCCCTCCCCCCCCCCCCTTTGTTCGCTAAAGGGGAAGTCCAGCTTGATCGTAATAATACAAGCAGTTTTTCGGGGGGTTATAGTCCTCGGAGGGGGGCGATTGTCTTAGAGGGTAATTTTCCGGAGAAGTTTACACCACTTCTCATGTAATGATATTAATAATAATAGTGGATTCTTGCATAGCTCTCATATCTGCCAGACTTGACAATCCTTTACTAATTACTTCCAGGCAGTTCTCTTCTTGCACACCATTATCACCAGAAGATAATTGAACTTGGTATTACAATTTTAATTACTTTCTTCCTCATATTGCATGTAATTCCCGTCACCACGTCTGCTACCCTCTACCAAAGATTTTGACGATGTTTTGGTAGATGTTGCAAAGAGAATCCGCAAGGACTCAGAAATCGACACATTAGGAAGAAAACTTGGATTTACTCTGGAAGATATTCATGGGTACATAGCAACTAATCACAAAACCCAGCATATTACATATGATGGAACTCTTCAAATGCTCCGGGATTGGCGAAAAGGTCAAAGGAATTCTTCCGTGAGAAGAGTTTTGAAGACTGCTTTGGAGCAATCTGGACAAATTCGTCTCGCTGATGATCTACTTCCTTCCAGTCAGTAAGTACATGAAGCACGGCAGGAATCAGTAGCAGTTCTAGAAAGGGGGATGGAGGGTCATGCTCCGTTTTTTATGCAATAGTGTTTGATAAATTGCTACCATGAATGTATATGACATCGATTATTTTTTCTTAAATTTCAATTATTTTCCAGTAGCGTAAACAGCAGACCAAAAATTGATGGTTTTTCAAAAAGGTGTTCAGGCTGTTTAAATGGGTCTATCAGACTATATTATCAAATTTCACATAATAGCCCATGACAAGATCAAATTACTGGAAGAAAATCTTGTAAACAAATAATATGATAATTGTACCGTATGCAATTAAATCATGTCATAACATTTAATTATGAAGTAAACTTGTCATGGTTACGTTAGTATGTCATTAATATTGGATTTACAATTACGTTTAATGTTATTATTGAACCAAAGTAATCTCAGATGTTGCTGCTGTTGTAATTCATGATCATTTCATAAACAAGTTATCATTGAGAACGCCCTAATGGTGAAAAATCGTGCATTTGGACCTTTTACAGAGCATCCTCATTTATTGTAAATTTTCGTTCTTACTGTTTAAATAACCATTTACAGAATGAGCTCCGTGGTCAACATTGATTTTGACGACGTCTTGCGGGAAATAGCCAAGGCCCTATACAAGCCATTAGACATCGATGTTCTAGGAAAAGCCTTGGGATTTGGGCCCGCAGATACTGCTCGCACGATTAAAGATAACACCGAACAAGGAGGAAATTATATGGGAACATTGGATTTGCTTAGGAAGTGGCGAAATAGACAAACACCTATGACGGAAAAGACGGCATTGAGGGAGGCACTATTAAAAGTTCAATTTGTATACCTTGCAGACCAATATCTAAGCATTTCCGTAACTGGTAAGAGATTTGTTGTATTCAATGGTTCAATGATGCGTTTCATGTAGAAATTTAAGATAATTCGAATTATAATGAAAATATCATGTTTGCAATTGACTATACTATTGTATATTGCTAATTCAGTAATTCTCAATATCTTTTGTCTGATATAGCAGCAGCAATGGTTTGAGTTTTCAACAACAAAAAAAAGCAACTGAATCGCTATGCTGAACCCCTATTAGGAATATCCAAAGACAATCGATACTTTTGTTGGCACATCTGTTTATATAAAGCAGTATAAAGAAGAGCGTAATTCTTAACTTAAGAAAATCAGTCAGCCGAACAACACGAAAAATGCGTGTCATGATATTTTGACAAATTATAATTTTTAACAAAGAATATTCAGTTCTCGTACTTAACGGAAAGTATTTGAGTGTTTTGTCATATATTATTCTTACGATTCACAATATTCAAATCTGGTGGAGGAACTTAGATCAAAGTTTAGATGAATATTCTCGATGGAGCAGAGATACAAGAGAATTATTACGTCAGGTACAGGGTCATAACATATTTGAACTTATTCAAAATAGTCGAAATCGTCCAGAATATTTATGGTGTAATCATTCAAAGTTACTTCCTTTACACAAAATTACATTAGAAGAATCTTCAAAACCAACTGAGGGGCCAACAGAAAACTGTTCCAAACATGAAGAAGGTGAGAAATTTATCTTGTTTCACTAATTTATATGAATAGTAATAAAAGGGGGAAAACACTTTCTTTTTTCTTAGTATCTTCTTTTTAATAGCTGAAACTATTAGGTCGTTTCACAAACAGGTACTACGTTTGTTACCACTTGTATTTATTATAAAGGCTGCATATACTAAAAGAGCATTCCTACACGCTTATGAGTATCATTCATTCTAACACTAGGTACCCCTGACATATAATTGGCCCCTTGCTCTGTTCGCACTTTAATTGTTTTTTGTTTGTTTTTGTTTTACTGAACATCGAAACCAAAATAATACTCTACTTTCATCACACCTAACAATGTTCAGGATGATAAAATATTTCAGGATAAAGTGTGAATTTGTTTTCTTTTTTTGTTTGCATATTGTTGTCACCAGAGGAGAACTAAACCAATTATTAATAAATTGCGTTATTTCTTGCCGATATTTCATGTATTTCCATCGCCAGGTCTTTCACCGTCCACTAAAGATTTCCACGATATTTTGGTGGTAGTTGCCGAATGCATCTGGCAGAACTCAGAAATCGACATATTAGGAAGGAATCTTGGATTTTCCCTGGAAGATATTCATGATTACATAGCAACTAATCACAAAACACAGAATTTAACGTGTGAAGGAACTCTTCAAATGCTTCGGGATTGGCGAACAGTTCAAAAGAAATCTACCGAGCAAGTAGCTTTGAAGACTGCTTTGGAGCAATCTGGACAAATTCGTCTCGCTGATGATCTACTTCCTTCCAGTCAGTAAGTACATGAAGCACGGCAGGAATCAGTAGCAGTTCTAAAAATAGGGATGGAGGGTCATGCTCCGTTTTTTATTCAATGGTGTTTGATATATTTCTACCATAAATGTATATGACATCAATTAATATGTTTATTTTTTTTTCTTAAATTTCAATTATTCCAGTAGCATAAATGACAGACCAAAAATTGAAGGTTTTTCAAAAAGGTGTTCAGGCTGTTTAAATGGGTCTATCAGACTATATTAACAAATTTCACATAATAGCCCATGACAAGATCAAATTACTGGAAGATGCAGGGTATCAAAAGAACATCTTGTAAACAAATAATATGATAATTGTACCGTATGCAATAAAATCATGTCACAACATTTAATTATGAAGTAAACTTGGCATGGTTACGTTAGTATGTTATTAATATTGGATTTACAATTACGTTTAATGTTATTATTGAACCAAAGTAATCTCAGATGTTGCTGCTGTTGTAATTCATGATCATGTCATAAACAAGTTATCATTGAGAACGCCCTAATGGTGAAAAATCGTGCAATTTGACCTTCTACAGAGCATCCTCATTCATTGTAAATATTCATCCTTACTGTTTAAATAACCATTTACAGAATGAGCTCCGTGGTCAACATTGATTTTGACGACATCTTGCGGGAAATAGCCAAGGCCTTATACAAGCCATCAGACATCGATGATCTAGGAAAAGCCTTGGGATTTGGGCCCGCAGATGCTGCTCGCACGATTAAAGATAACACCGAACAAGGAGGAAATTATATGGGAACATTGGATCTGCTTAGGACGTGGCGAAAAAGACAAACACCTTCAACGGAAAAAGCGGCATTGAGGGAGGCAATATTAAAAGTTCCATTTGTACGCCTTGCAGACCAATATCTAAGCACTTCCGTTACTGGTAAGAGATTCTTTGTATTCAATGGTTCAATGCGTTACATGTAGAAAATTAATAGAATTCGAATTACGATGAAAATAAAATGTTTGTAATTAGATATACGACTGTGTATTGCTAATTTACTCATTTCCAATACATGCATGTTATCAGATTATCCTTACGCTTCACAATATTCAAATCTGGTGGAGGAATTTAGATCAGAGTTTAGATGAATATTCTAGATGGAGCAGAGATACAAGAGTGTCGTGGTCGAGTGGTTTAAGGCGCCTTGACGGGAGATGCGAAGGTCGAGAGTTCGAATCCCGACACGGCACTAATATCATTTGGCAAGATATTAACCTGCACTTGCTACTCTCCACCCAGGTGTTAAATGGGTACCCGGTAGGATGCGAGCGTCAAACAGTTTTTGAGCGTCATGTAACGCCTGGCTAGAATGCTCCCCAGGGTGTGGAAATTTTGCACACAGTGTGTGCGGGCAAGCACTGAATCCAATGACCGGGGTAATAGTATATTTGTAAAGCGCTTAGAGGCATTTGTAATAAGCGTTATATAAACATTAAATACTATTATTATTAAGAGAATAAGAGAATTATTACGTCAGGTACAGGGTCATAACATATTCAAACTTATTCAAAACATTCGCAAATGTCCAGTATATCTATGGTGTACTCATTTAAAGTTACTTCCTTTTTGTTTCTAAATAACATTAGGAGAATCTTCAAAACTAACTGAAGGGACAACGGAAAACTGTTCCAAACATGAAGAAGGTGATAAATCTATCTTGTTTCATAAAATGTAAACTGTAATAAAAGGGGGAAAGCACTTTCCCTTTTTCTAATTATCTTCTTTTTGCTTGAACTTTTCTGTCGTTCCACAGACGGGTACTTCGTATGTTAGCACTTGTATTCATTATTAAGGCTGCATGTACAAAAAAAGCGTTCCTCCATGCTTATGAGGATCATTCATTCTAATACGTATTACCCAATGGAATATAAACGTCACCTTGCTCTGTTTGCATTTAAGCTGTTTTTTGTTTGATTTTGTTTTACTGAACATTAAAACCAAAATAATACCCTACTTTTATAACACATAACCATGTCCAGTCTGGTAGAATATTTTTGAATAAAGTGTGAATTAAGTTTTTTTTGCACAATGTAGTCACCAGAGGAGAACTGAACTAAGCAATAATATGTTGGGGCATTTTTGTTATATTTCGTGTATTTTCCGTTGCCAGATCTGTTACCGTCTACTCAAGATTGCAATGATATCTTGCTGGTAGTTGCAAAACGCCTCTGGCAGAACCCAGAAATTGACACATTAGGAGGGAAACTTGGATTTTCTCCGGCAGATATTCAGGGGTACATAGCAACTAATCACAAAACCCAGAATTTAACATGGGACGGAACTCTTCAAATGCTTCGGGATTGGCGAGATCGACAACCGATACCTACCTGGCGAGATGATTTGAAGACTGCTTTGGAGGAATCTGGACAAATCAATCTTGCTGATTATCTCTTTCCTTCCAATCAATAAATCCATGAAGCATGGCAGGAATCAGTCGCGGTTCTAAAAAGAGGAAGGGGTTGGTGGAGGATCGTGTTTTGTTCTTTGATGCAATGGTGTTTGATAAATTTCTAGCATAGTAAATTTATATGACATCGATAACAACATTGATTAATTGGTGTTTTCAATCGTTCTTTTATCGTTCTTGTCCTACGCAAGAGTAGAGTGTTTGTGTGGGTGCTTTTATGTCCAATATACATATATGTATATATCTGTTTTTTGGGAACCAGAAGGGATATTACTTTACACACAGTTTAGTACGGATAAATGTGGATATTATGAGCATAGATATTGTTTTTGTTATTATTGTAAAAACTATAATAATTATCAATATTATTATTAGTACAAAGATTGTATTTATATCATTATCATTGTAATACTCATTATCATAACAAATAACAATTATTTGGTATGTGCCCGAGTGAGATTTCTTTTTACAATTATTTGTAAAGGCGATTTCTTTTTACAATTATTTTTGAAGGCATACATAATTTTTCGATTACTGTTTTTTTTTTTTTTTTTTTTTTTAATAAATCTTTATTCAGATAAAATCATGAATAACATCGTAGTACATAAATATTCATAACAAAGCACTTAATCACATGTCTAAATGAGGTCAACTCAAATTCTATCTCTATTTACTTGATAGCAGATTTTAAATTAGTAATCGTCTTCTTCCACTTAATAATATTCAAATTCGTTGTCTTAGTCTTGTCTTCCTCTACTTCTATTTTGTATTTCAACATAAACTAAAAATATTTGCTTATTATTCTCGTCACTACATTTTTATTAAATTGATTTCCAACACTCGCTTTATAGATTGCAAATAAAGCATAATGAAGTATTAAATCAATATCTGTAACATTTTCTTTTGAGTCATGAAAACCATATACCATATATTTCGATTATTGTTATTATTATCAAAACTATTACATGTTCTCTTTGGATCTCGCTTTGGAATGCAATCTCATTCTTCTTTCGTCTCTCTTTCAACCAAAGTTCAGGCAGTCTGCTTATACTCCTACGTTCCCCGTCGAAATCCTTTCCTGCTTCCTCTTTTTGCTCCTTCTCTCCGCCCATTTTCCTGTCTCCCATTCCTGTTGCTGTCTTTAGTTTTGCATTCATTATATTTATGTTAAATGTAGGTATATCGTTATTACAACGCTGTTTATATTTGATAAGCCATTGGAGCAAATTTTAATAAACGCTGTAAAAGTCTGGATCAAAATAATTATTGTAATTTGTTTGCGAATTTGATTTTCATCGTCACATGGGATTCATATTTTATTTCCATACATTAAATAACAACTAGGAGAAAATGTTTTGTTTTTTTTTAGAAATGGGGAAAACCAACCATTCAATTATTACATGGACATGTTTACAAAGCCTCTCTTATAGGCACCAAAGACTTTATACCATAAATACAGCAGTAATTGGGTTTTCCTGCGTTGCAATTTTGCATTGATGCCTGTCCTTGGCAAGCCGTGTTAACATTTATTCCTATTTCTTGATATCAAGAATTGGATTCTCGATATTAAGAAATGATTTTCTGTTGTAAAGCAATGGTAATTCTTGATATCAAGAAATGAATTCTTGAATTCTAGATGTCAAGAAATTGGAATAAATGTTAAAAACGGCTTGCCATAAACACGCATGATCAGTGGACGTTCTCGTCCAATCAATCTAAAAGACCCTAATAACACACGCAACAAACATTTACACACACGGCAAACAGACCCCTTACAAAAACACAAACAAAGCACCTTTTTTGTAATGCAAGAGAACAACACGTATATTTTCAACCCTCGTTCAATACATTTATTCCTTTCACAAACTCATAACGTCTTGTTCCAAATTTCATCTGCTAATTTAGCACAATCTGTCTAAGTTTTCAGATGATGTTTTTCTCGAGAAAATTGTTCTTTTGTTCCATCCTCTACTAGACAGTCCAGTCACATTAGCATTTCTAATTTGAAGTACGAATATTTTCGTACCACAATCACATGAGGTAGTCCAATGGTGTTGGATAGCTTTGAATCTGAAATTAAGAATTGCCTTTCTCTGTCGAGTTTTACAAGGAAATATATTAACAATATGAAATATTCATGTTATGCTCTCCGTTTATGTTGTGTGTGCGTGTATGTGTTACTATATGTGTGTCTGTGTTCAATATATCCGTAATTCTCTGAGGTATATCGTTATGTATTGTATATTTTGGGGACAAGCCTGTGATATGAATTTGACCTTTGTTTATCTTTACACTTTTGGGGGATTTTTGTTCTTGTTTGTTAAATATTCATATATTACACCTGACTTAATTAAGTTACGATATTGGTTGCCATTTAGACATAAAATTGCATTTTTAAATACTTTGCTTGTTTACAAAGCTTTGAATGGTCATGCCTCAAATTATATGTCTGAATTATACTATGTTTTAACCCTATTCCCATTGGGGGGGGGGCTCTTTAGGCCCCCCCCCCCCTCGAAATTTTTCGCGATAAGTCTGAAACGCGAAAAACTCGCGCCATGATTTTATGTGACTTTTTTGTTTTAAGTCTCGCGCAACTTTTGAGACCAAATTTGCGACGACCGGGTGTGTGGTTACGACGCTACGCGCGTTTGAAAACAATTCGTCAAGTCAAAAATGGCTCAAAAACGTGATTTCATGTACAAAGTCAATGTAAATTGTGTATTCAGTCAAAATTCATAAATCTTTGTCTATTTTTCCTTTCACAGGCTGAAACGGTTAAAAAATCTGCTTTTTATGACTCTAATAATATCACCAACAATTTCTATAGCAAAAACAATAGAAAAACAATGCTACCCCACTATTTGTTAAACTGAAATGCTTAAAGATTGATGATATTAACTTCCTCCAAATTGACATATTTATGTTCCGTTTTAATATCAAATTATTTCCTACGTCATTATCTTCAATGTTCCAACCTAATAACATGGTTCATTCGTATTCAACAAGGCAGTCATCGAATTTACATGTGATCAATCCTCACACTACATTAGCCCAGAAATCAATCAGACACAGAGGTCCAGATGTATGGAATTCTTTACCTAATGATATTCGAAATATAAAATCAACAAACTCCTTTAAAAGAGTACTCAAATGTATTATCATTTCACAGATGTAAGATATTACTTACATTATAATCTATTTATTAGTTCTAATTAAATCTAACATAATTTTGTTACTAGGCTTAACGAAATTCCTTTTTTTTTTCTTTTTTTTTTAACTTTGTAAATAGTGTAAATAGTTCACTACAAAACTTTAGGAATTTTATTTGTCATATATTATATATTTGAAAGGTGTTTTAACGATTCAAGCTCTATTTGCTTATGTTTCATCACCTTTGTGTGTTCATTCTTCAAACTGTATATAAGTTGCAACTTGTCTTTGATAAAACAATGTTATATTCTTTTTCTACACCTATTCATCCATGATCCATGTAAAATTGAAAAAGATTTGTTATATTATATTAATTTGTCATGTGATGTTAACTTCAATGAATTGTGAAATTGTGAACATGCATAAATAAAAATAAATAAATAAATAAAAAATAATAAGGTTGAAAAAACAAAGAAATACATAAGAAATTAATAAAAACAATAAAAATACATAAGAAATTAATTTTGATACCATTTTTTTTTTGTTAATTTATTAAGAACATTACTAAGAGTATCTGCACAAAAGATAAGGATGTTTGGAGCTTTTATTTAATGATTTATTTATATTTATCATTTTTATTGTTTTTTACGCATAAATTAGCATAATTAGTATAATGAGTGGATTTTAAAAAAAATTGACTACGCAGTCTCGCAGTTTACATCACAGGCTATGTACATGCCGATTTTCAGCGCGATCGCGCGATCAGCGGCCGAGATCAGAGGGGGGCCAAAAAGCCCCCCCCCCCCCTAATGGACTCAAGTGATCAAAATAACCCAATGGGAATAGGGTTAAATCACATCCATATGCATGTAACTTTAGAACACGAGACAAGCTACTTCGAATGCTCCCTGACACATAAACAAAAGTAACTCTTGGAGGTTGCGACGCCCCAAAGCTTTGGAATACACTAACACTAGACATACGAAAAGCCTCATATGTTGCTGTCTTCATAGTGTTGTTAAAGAGGCACTTGTTTTCATGAGATTTTGAAGATTTTGTTTATTGCGTGTCTGTATAGTGGCATTGTTGGAAGTTATGTTTTCATCACGGCGCAGTATAGTTTATTGATATAGTAGCTGCACTTTATTGAGAAGGCTACATTTATTTCCACTCCACCATACAACACAGAGGTACGAGCACATCCACCATTCGCTACACACACACACACACACACACACAAACACACTCAAATCACACACAAAGGTCCTTTATTGTATTTCGAAGAAATAACAGGTTTATCTCATCCTGCATTCAATACCTTTATACTTTTTCCCTACTCACAATTTCATGTGCAAATATAGCACATGCTGTCCAATTTTTCAGACGATTGTTTTCATGAAAATCGTTCTTTTGTTCCATTCTCCACCAGACAGCCCAGTCACATTAGCATACTTTCTTCTCTCAAAGTATGATTCTTGAATTAATCTAACTATCACACATTAAGAGATTAAACCAAAAAATATAAAATTGAAGTGATCAAGTCTTACACCGCTTGATGAAATATCCATATTATGCCCTTACTTTGTGTGTGTGTGTGTGTGTATTTGTGTGTGTATGTGGTGCACGCGTGTGCGTGTGTTTTTAAGTGTGTGGGTGTCTATGTGTGTTTATATCGATAGCGTCATGTATTATATATTCCGGTGACATGCATTTAGCCTTTGTTGGTCCCTCCACTGTTTTACCCCCATTGCCATATGTATAGGTTGTTTGGTATGTTTTATTGTCATTTTCATACCGGCTTGATCGAGCATGGCTGCCATTATGGCGGCTTAGCATTCAAGGAATCAATTTCCTGCCAGGTACCCATTTACCTCACACGGGTCGAGTGTGGCAAGCATGGCAAGTGTCTTGCCAAAAGACATTTGTTGGGAATGAAAGAGAAAGAAGGAAACTAATGTTGAAAAGGAGGGGGGAAGAGACAGGCGCGGATCCAGGGGGGCCGAGCGGGCCTTGGCCCCCCCCCCCGCAAAAAAAAAGAGAAGAAAGGAAAGGAAAGGAAAGGGAAAGAGGAGAGAAAGGGAAAGAAAGAAGAGGAAGAAGAAAAGAAAAGGGGGAAGAAGGAGATCGGGGGGCGAAAGGGCCTTGCCTCCAGTCCCAGGCTGTTGACCCCCCAAACAAAATAAGAGAGAAGGAAGGAAAGGGAAAGAAAAAAAGAAAAGATGAGATACTGGCGTACTGATAGGGGAGGGGGGGGGGGGCTTGGGGGAAATCAAATTCAAACGTGGTTTATTTCCAATTCCACAACGGTGGATTACAAATAATGCTGAAATGACATAATTTACATAGTTTGTATGTGTTTGTTGGAAAATGACAAATTCCTAAATTTACAGCCAGACGAGAAATATGATTCTTGAGATTCCTACATGTCAGGGCCCGAGGTACGGCGGGGTTCGGGAGCCCCGAGCTCTCCCCCCCCCCCCCCCCCCCCCCACCCCGCCACTTTTTTGAAAAAGTATATTAAAGAGAAATAAAATAGAATGAGAGCAAGAAAGAAAGAATAGTTAACTGCCAGTGTTAAAAAATAATGAGGCATCAAAATATGCTCATCTGACCGTGATTAATGCCTAAAACCCCTAAGCTTCCGGGGCTCTGCCCCCTGGATTCCACCTAGGGCCCTACGGTGGGTCCTTAGATGCTCATCTGACGGTGATTTAATCCCTAAAACCCCTGATTCTTGGGGGCTCCGCCCCCTGGACCCCACGCCAAATTATTACCTGCCAGTGTCACAAAATAATAAGGTATACAAAAAAAAGCTCATCTGTTTGCGGGGTTAGACAAGGTATCAAAATTTGTTTATCTGACCGCAGGCGCGTAGCCAGGGGGGTGGGGGCGGTCCCCCCAAATCGGAAGAGGACGTAGGAAGAAAAAGGAGCAGAATTCAGACGAGGATTAAGAGTCGAGAACTGTACAACGAATCGTCTTCTTTCTCTCATAATCTTATGAAACGTCAAAGCTTCCGCGCTTCGCGCGGGAGGGGGGAACCTGAATTCAGACGAGGATTCAGAGACGAGAACGGTAATACGAATCTTTAATGATTTAATGAAACGTAAAAGCTTCCGCGCTTCGCGCGGGATGGAGGGGGAACTAAATTCCGATGAGGATTATTTTCGAGAACGGTACAACGAATCGTCTTCTTTCTCTAATGATTTAATGAAAATTAAAAGCTTCCGCGCTTCGCGCGAGAGGGGGGAACCTGAATCCAGACGAGAATTCAGAGTCGAGAACTGTAATCCGAATCTTTAATGATTTATTGAAACGTAAAAGCTTCCGCGCCTCGCGCGGGATGGAGGGTGAACTAAATTCCGATGAGGATTATTTTCGAGAACGGTACAACGAATCGTCTTCTTTCTCTACTGATTTAATGAAAATTAAAAGCTTCCGCGCTTGACGCGGGAGGGGGAAACCTGAATTCAGACGAGGATTCAGAAGCGAGAACGGTAATACGAATCGTTAATGATTTAATGAAACCTAAAAGCTTTCGCGCTTCGCGCGGGATGGAGGGTGAACTAAATTTCGATGAGGATTATTTTCGAGAACGGTACAACGAATCGTCTTCTTTCTCTAATGATTTAATGAAAATTAAAAGCTTCCGCGCTTCGCGCGTGAGGGGAACCTGAATCCAGACGGGGATTAAGAGTCGAGAACTGTACAGCCAATCGTCTTCTTTCTCTCATAATCTTATGAAACTTAAAAGCTTCCTCGCTTCGCGCGGGAGGGGGGTGGGGGGACCTGAATTCAGACGAGGATTAAGAGTCGAGAACTGTACAACGAATCGTCTTCTTTCTTTAATAGTTTAATAAAACGTCAAAGCTTCCACGCTTCGCGCAGGAGGGGGAGGGGGAGACTGAATTTAGACAAGGATTAAGAGTCGAGAACGGTAAAACGAATCGTCTTCTTTCTCTAATGATTTAAGGATATTTAGAAGCTTCCGCGCTTCGCGCAGGAGGGGGGTCCTAAATTCAGACGAGGATTAAAAGTCGAGAAATCGACAACGAATCGTCTTCTTTCTCTAATAATTTAATAAATCGTAAAATTTTCCGCGCTTCGCGCGGCAGGGGAAAAACTAAATTCAGACGACAATTATTTTCGAGAACGGTACAACGAATCGTCTTCTTTCTCTAATAATTTAATGAAACGTCAAAGCTTCAGGCGGGGGGAAATCGCCCCTCCCTGCACCGACCCCCCCCCCCCCCCCCCCCCCGCATTACGTCATTTGTTAATCTCCATTACGTATCAATATTTGGCTCGCATAATTTCAATTTGGGCCCCCCCCCCCCCTAAGAAATCCTGGATCCGCGCCTGGGAAGAGATAAAGGAAGGGAAAGAGATTATTTAGAAGACAGGTAGAGGTAAAAGGGGAAACGCAGAAAGCAAGCATAATAGAGGGAGAAAGACAAGAGAGAGAGAAAGAATAATTATGTGTGAACAAATGAGATTGAGAAATAAAATTGATGAGAAAGAGGGGAGTTGATTTAATGAAATGTATCATAATTATCTCCACAGTACACTGTGGGATTTCCCCGCTTTTGTTCCCTAAATCATTTTGCAATACAGCACTGTGTACTGAACACTTTAGTACAAGATGGATGAACACGCTTTAACAATGATTGAATATTTCAGATGGATATTCAATAACATATTCGATCTTTGTATGATAATGCATTGCCTTTAAACTACGTAACTAATAAAGAGTCTTTACCAAAATATTTACCCATGAGGGTAATTATACATTCAACCAACTGAGTGTCAGTTTGTCAGGCCCATCTTTGGCCTCTTAACCTCACAGCTGATGTAAAAGGTGATCATGAGAGGATAAATAATTAGGCCTATCAAATTTGGACAAGCGCTTGCCCCTAAGTTGGTCAGGCATAGGCATTACCCAAGAAAAACATTATCAATGCACAATGTATTTCAAGATAGCTCAATTATCACTTTTCAGATGAGATTGGAATATGTAAATGGAATGTCTTACTCAATGGAAACTAGAAACATTTGTCCCCAGCTGTAGAGTTTCTAAACCACGCGATCACGACACCTTTATTTTAATAACTCTGGTTCAAGCCTGCATCATTGTGGAATTATGAAAAGCAATATGCAATTGCTATCAGTGGATTCAAAATGAAAATTAAAGTCTTCCTCTTAACCAAGTAGTACAATTGTAATAAGAAATATGTGTTGCTGTTGTTATTTACCTCATGTCTTTACCAATTAGTGTATCGCTGATACAAAAAAAAATGTTAGCTTGCATCAATACATTAACAAATCTCTTTGACAAATTTGACAACTCTGAGTAATATAATTTGGTTTAGATTTTACAGCTTTTTTTCTTTCCAAATAAAACATCACATCAAGAAAATGCCCAAACTTTTAATAACATAAAATGTTATCATTATTCTACCTCGGTTTTTGAAGATTTACAATCATACTGATCATAGTCTAAGGGAGTAATTGTGACACTGTCTGATAATGTCTGATAAATATCATATTGTACATAATTATATCTGTGACTTGGTTTTTTCTTTGAAATTATTCATCTAAGCCATCGTCATTATAAGTGCAAGTGAACTTTAGACCTGTAAAGCAGTTTTTTATTTAATAAGCAATCTCTTTATAATCCAACCTTTATCCACACGCACTAATTTTTTTCTTCAAAAAAAGGGGGGGGGGCTTCTTATCATGTCAAAGAGCCAACGATGCAGAGTGGTGTGTGGGAAGGGAGTGGGGGTACGGGTGCCAGAGCTATCTAGGTTTTTGTTAGTAGCGCATCTAATATGGGACATGTTGCTTTTATGAGCAAGCACGGAACATAACAAAATGCCACCCACTAACCCAGTAAGTGGGTCTTACTGTGTGTTTCGTAGGCTCTTTGACATAATAAGAAGCCCCCCCCCCCCTTTATTTTTTGGAAGAAAAAAATGAGTGCGTGTGGATAAAGGTTGGATTATAAAGAGATTGCGTATCAAATGAAAAACTACTTTACAGGTCTAAAGTTCACTTGCACTTATAATTTGATCTCAAAATAATGAACAAATATTTACATTATATTACATTGAATCATATCATATTTACCACATGTAAAACGGGGATATTTTGTTTGCTCCTACTTGGTTTATTTCGTCAACCATAAAGCTGGGTTAAGATTGAAGTCCAGTAACACATTTATTTCACAGAATCATATAGAATATGATGAGACATTTTAAACAATGACGCAATATTGGATCTGCATTCATGTTATGTAAGGCAAAGAGTCCGGGTTAGGGTAACATCTTGGGTCAGACTTGGAGCAGAGACAAGTCTTTGATTTGAGAAAGAGTTTCACTTGACTATGTGCAAGGAACCCTTGGACTAGATCTTTATGAAATTCGTTTACTTATTCACGAAGCCCTTGTTATGATCAGTGCAATATATCAATACGCTTCGATATGAAAATGTTTCATGAATCTGTAGAGATTAATCATTCAAATTTCTTTTAGTTAAAGAGATTAATCATTAATTTTTGCCAGAAGCCTACCGCGCTTTATTTGATCGGACTTCGATCCGACGTTGTGCAACTTACAATATTTGATATTAATATTCAAACATGTAAAATCTTAATGATCGAGGATCTGAATAGTCAAATAACAATATATTAATTCAAGGAATCAAAAACGAAAACGGCTCAAAATCGTAGTGATGTCTAACCAGTAATGCGACTACGATTTTAAAACCGATTCGGCTTGAATTCTGTTTAGAAGGCTAACATGCTGTAAAATTATGATTGCTGGGATCCTTATCATTATCTAGAAGCTTAATCAGGAATATGATTTTTTGGTCGAGATCTAATAATGACATTTTTTAGAAAATATGATCGCATGATTGTCGTATACTACTATGCGTCGAGTTTTACAATCATTATTAGCAGGTTCCATGGTCACGATCAGCAACTAGGATATTCTATATTGATAGTCGGTTGTCCTCGTCGATTTTATAAAAACAAGTTTTATACGACATGTATTCATCAAGATCGTGGTAAAGCAAGATAACACGTGTAGTTGAATACAGGATTTTTACTCAGTCTTCCATGACTGCCAGCAAATAAAAGATGGTATTCCCCGATGACTGGTAAACACCTTTTGTGGGCTATCATTGCGTTTCAAAGTCCTATTGTACTATTGTCAATCGGTTATCATCCGTTTCACTAATGAACACAACACGTTGAACTAGACGACAGACTAATGCAACCTTATATCCATACATACATAACATTAACGGTCGTGGGCATACATTGGGTAAAAAGGACACAATGTTTGAATCATTGGTATTATTTGTTATTCAATTAAACTTAATTGGCATGAGTTATACATTTGTGATCATAATTGTCCCAGCTTTCTATGAACAATGAGATATAACTTTGGATGTTGAATGTTATCGTAAATAATTATTGCATTTGTCACTTTCGGTATAAAAGTCAAATGAAATGTTTAAACTCAATTTAGTAGTTGCCATGGAATCGGCAAAATTGATCTGGTCGTGGTTTAAAGACAAGTGCTGCAGCTAAACTAGTAGATTCACACAAAATCACAATGAGTATAAAATGCATCCTGAAAACTACACCACAAAGATGAATGATTTGATTTAGATACGCCGGAGGTCTTTAAAGTTGAAAAGCAAAATTGAAGTGAGGGAAGAGTAAACTAGAATGGATAGAATAGGAGACCAAAATGTATAGGCAGTGAATGGTGGTAGTGCCAGAACTTCAACTCTGGTATTTTACTTCACTATGTTAACACGATATCAAAGACTTTCGAAAATTATTTAACGAAAGGGTAAAATCAATATCTCATCGTTTATCCATCTGAAATCAGGTTCAGATTGCGAAACACGTCCCTGGCAGTAATATTCATCATTTTAATCGGTGATGGACAAAGCCTATTGAAATTCCTTTCAGTTAATTTCTTTTCGAAAAAATTTTGCGATCGTAGCATAAATAAACTTGCGGATACCATGAAATAGTTAATCTTTGTACACAAGCCCTCCACAACCAGCTTCATTCAAAGCTTTATCTAGATCGGTCGCTCTCCCACCACTAGCTGTCATTTTCCATTTCATTAACATTTTGAAGTTAGCATCTTTTAGTGATGACTGATTTTGCAACTTTATATTGTCGTGTTCGGTGTAGCTAACGTCTAAGTGAATGGCGACATCCGTGGAGGAGCCTGTAGGGAGGCAACCTGCCAGTTTCAGAAGTTCCTTCTCCGTCACGATTCGGTCCAACCTACGGGTAAATCACACACGAAAATCTACATTAACCTTCATAATAATAAAATATTCGCTGCTTGCCCGTTGAGGTGAGAAAAAAACTCTCCTCTTTTTATAAAGTGACTGAGAATAATGGTTTATACTTCATTGATTATGATTGATTAATAATTGATAAATTGATAATAATCTTCACAGAATGTTATTAAACAATATCTAGGACTCTTTAAATTGATCAATAAAGTTTTGAGAAGAAGTAAAGCCTTAATCTAACAAGAATAAACCATATTGTCAAAATCATGTCATGAAAAGAGGGGGGGTGAAATAATTCCAACTAAATGGGCAGCTGTGTATAGTAATAATTTGATTTTATAATTTGGTCTTATTTAACATTTTGTTGTCACATGAGAATTAATACTAAAATTTCCGAGGGCCCTGCAAATATAATTAACCACAGCATTTTGAGGTAGACATTTTCTACACCTGGGTCGAGAGGGACATGTTTGGGCAAAACACTGAGCAAGGATTGAACCCAATACCCCTCGTATGTGAGTCAAGAACCTTGACTAAATGCAGTCATCATATACAAACGTAAACTCGATGTAGAATACAACAGTCATTAAGACGTGGAATAGTGCGTAAATTTTCATACACAGTTATTATTATGGTGGCTTCTTCTAAAGCGATTAGGTCCGTCAAGCATGAAGCTTATCTCTTTATGGCACTATAATTACATCAGGGCTAGACACTAACATCAACAAATTGGGCAACTTTAATTTATTGGTACAAAAAGATATGAATATATATTCCAGTTCAGCTATAAACTTAAAGCTCAAGTTCAAGATAAAATTCATTTATTTTTCATCATACATGTACATGAATGACGTTTTTTAAAGTAATGAGTATGATAAGATTAAGATCTGTGTAACTTTTTTCTGCAATATTTACGTTGGCAGATTAAGTAATCTGCTCGAAAATGAAAATTACAAAATTACAAAAGTTAGAGAAGAGTTGGGGTTGATATCACCATTGAATTTTCCTGGAGGATATTTTTGTAATTTGATGATATTCTTCTTTTTTTTCTTTTTTTTTAAATAAATATTTTTGTTCGTTTAAACAATGATATGCAATTTGACTATTTACTTCGTACACTTCGTATACATTTACTAGTACACTGATGATAATATCCCCACCTGTGTATCTGCTTCTCCCTTTGAAGGTGTATATTGATGATTGATATGCTTGATCAATTTCGATTGATTAAATTGTAACTGATTTCGATATTGTTTTTCCGTATGTACTTGTGTGTTGATGATGATTTAGAATGGTGGACTTTATTTATTTAAATTTAAATTTGTTTATATAATGATAGATGTACACACATAGATATACATTTTACTAAAGGCGTCATTAGAGGGACATTTGGAGTGAAATTGAGTCATTGGGTAGACATTGTCATTAGGAGGACAATTTGGTGTCCTCTTAACGTTTTTTACGTTTTATTTCCAATAAAAGGCCCTTTTTTATATATCTCTCTCTATTTATGTAATTTTACTAAAGGCGTCATTGGAGGGACATTTGGAGTGAGAAATGAGTCATAAAGTAGACATTAGGGTTAGGGTTACAGTTAGGTTTAGGTTTAGGGTTAGGTTTAGGGTTAGGGTTATGTTTAGGGTTAGGTAAGGGTTAGGGTTAATGTACCATGTAGGGTTATATATATTATATATATATATATATATATATCAAATACTGTGGCAAAATAGTTCCCCCTTCAAATCAATCGTAAAATATCATATAGGTTGATACCTACGAGCTTTTGCTGCCCACATTTGAAGCTGAAGTGGAAGGGCTTTCCATTGGGACTTTCACTTGTCTTGCGACTACAAAACAAAATGAAGGAGAAAAAACAATTAGTAAAATTTAAAAAAAATAAAAAATAAAAATGAATAGATATTGGAAAACAACAAATAATCAATGAATTGATAAGCGAATAAATACAAAAATTAATACATAGTTAAAAACAGAAGTGTAAATAGCTACATAAACACGTACACTCTTACACTCTTACATACGGTACATACATGTACATATGCACATAAGGCACATCCATACATTTTAATATTGTTAGTATTAAAACCGGTCTATTAACAAGTGGTTTCCTTTGTGCAACACAAAAGCTTGCGAAGTTAACCATTCCTGGGCTTGGTCACATACAAGATAATTTTTTTTAGCATCTGTATATATTAGTATATATTCATATATTCATATATTCATATTTTATTCATTTCCATTAGTATTACAGTGGAATCGTTTATCTTAATCCAGATGATACGGTGAAATGTAATATGACTCAGGGAGATTATTTGCGCTGCCCTTAAAGAGTTGAATTGCCATTAAGACTTCAAGTGCAAATACTTTTTCTGTTGGTAAACGATACAATTGAAAGGTAATGGACCGGGGGGGTTCATAAAGCTGTTCGTAAAGTTACGCATGACTTTACGAACGACTTGTTTATGAAAACCCAAGTGGGATGCTCAATCATTTTTAAATACATCAACTTAAGTTGAACTGTGCAGATGTAGAATAATATTTGTATGATAACAAACATTTTTAATGCAAAGTATATTTTTTGCCATAATTTAATCGAGGTTATTGAAAATATCAGAAAAAATGTGGGCATCCTATCTGGCACTTCATATACAAGTCGTTCGTGAAGTTATGCGTAACTTTACGAACAGCTTTATGAAACACCCCCGGTTCCTATATAGTTAGCATACATATATGATATGTTTAAATAATCACCCAAAATATCCACAAATATTTCTGTTGCCCTAAGGATCGGAGGTGGCACTATATTATATGCGCATTCAAAAAAATTAATCACTTCCAAAGAGACGACTTCAAAGATGGTTTAATAAATAACTAACTTTTAATATCTTCTTTTTGTAAAGGAAATATTTCCACCTGGTTATCATGGATGCACAGATGATGAATAATAATGCCATAACTTTCAAGAGCAACAATCCATTATTCTTCTTTATGGTTTCATAAATTTGGTACAAATGACTTCAGTCTGCTGACATTGGCTCATATGCAGATAACTTTCATTAGCAACACCCACTATTTAATTTTACGAATTTGGTACAAGAGACCTTTGTCTGTTTATTTTCCGGAGCACCTATCCAGTATTCATCTTTGTGGGTTTTTACGAATTCGGTTTGAAAAAGTGACCTCTGTCATATCATGCCCAGATTTTACGAACAGGATTTGTTGAAGCCATCTTACCTCCTGTAGGGAAGAATTCATCCACAAATTCCACTAAACCAGAGTCACTCAGTGCCTTCACTAAATCAGGAATTTGTTTCACTTTTGTGGTCTTTCTTTTCCAGTCAAAGAGCATGGAGGTGGTTCCTTCGAAACTATCATTCCTTTTATTAATACTCATATACATCTCGACCTTTGTTCGCCTAAATCCGAGCTTTAGACCTAGCGTGGGTAAATTCATGTCTACGGCCAAAGCCTCTGCCAATTCGCTGAGTGTTTCGTCTAATAATGTATCCGTCATGGTGATTCCTTATTTTGCCCCAATCCTAAAAAAAGTGAGATGAAAGTAAAAACCTGGTCAAAATTCCTCGAAAATGCATAAATCTTCAACGTAATATTTTTAAAAGAGACACTTCCACCACTTCTACAACTACTAGTTCTCCTAATACTATTTCTACTACTCCTCCTCCTCCTACTACTACTACTACTACTACTACTAATACTACTACTACTACTACTACTACTACTACTACCATACTACTACTACTTCTACTACTACTACTACTACTACTACTACTACTACTACTACTACTACTACCACCACTACTACTACTACTACTACTACTACTACATGTACTACTACTACTACTACTACCACCACTACTGCTACTACTACTCATACTACCACTACTACTACTACTACTACTACTACTACAACACCTACTATTACTACTACTACTACTTCTACTACCACTACTACTACCACTACTGCTACTACTACTCATACTACCACTACTATACTTGTACTACTCCTCCTCCCACTACTACTACTACTACTACTACTACTACTACTACTACTAATACTTATACTACTACATGTACTACTACTACTACTACTACTACTACTACTAATACAACTACTACTACTACTACTACTACTACCACCACTGCTCTACAACTACTCCTACTACTATTACTACTACAACTTCTAAGCGGACACTTTTTTTTTTTTTTTTTAGGGAGTCCAAAAAAAAAAATCGCAACGAATCAGCCAGCCGAAAAGTCGCTCAGTGAGGGGGGGGGGGGGGGGGGGGGGGGGGGGGGGGGGGGGGGGGGTAAGAGGACACTTTTTTTGGGGGGGGGGGTCTCGAAATTTGAAAATTTGACATTTTGCACCGTTGGGGGGGGGGTAAGGTTTCCTTTCTTAACTTTTAATAATTAAAAAAAACAAAAAAACAAAAAAAACAAAGGGGGGGTTTGAGGTGTTTTTTGGGGGGGGTTTACACACATAAAAATACCAAAGGGGGGGTTTAACCCCCAACCCCCCCCCCCCCCCCCCCCCCCCATGCGTACGCGCCTGGCCACTACTATATGCTACTACTTGGAGAGGACCAAAAGCCGTCGATCCTCTGGTTGCTTACTAACAAGCATTTATTTATGCGTTCTTAGCTATCAGGTTAAATAACCACCACTACTACTATTAATACCACGTCGTCTACTACTACTACTACTTCTACTACTACTACTACTACTACTTCTACTACTACTAATAATATTATTGCTGCTGCTACTACTACTACCACTACTACTCCTACTACTACTATTACTACTACTGTTGCTGCTGCTGCTGCTACTACTACAACTACTATTACTACTACCACTATACTAATAGGCTACTAAGAATACAACTGTCGCTACTACTAATATAACTACTACTACTACTACACTCTAAAAAAAAATGCTCAATTTGAGTAAAAATGTTACTCTTTTGGGTGGTCAAAAGGAAACCACCCGAATTTTGAGTAAACTTTACTCAGCATGTGTTGAGTAACAAATCTACCCATCTGTTGAGTAAAAATATTACTCAATAAAAGACTAAATCTCTACTCAGTTTGAATGAGTCAACCTTTACTCAATGTTTACTCTTTGTTTAGCGGTTTCCTTTTTTACTCAGTACTGGGTAGAAACGTAATCAACTCATGTCGAGTAAGAAACTGCTCATGAGTTGAGCCAAATTTTACTCAATTAACGAGTACATGTTTTGACTCAAATTGTTTGAGCGATTTTTTTTTGCTCAAATATTGAGTATGTTTTCTGGGTAACGCTTAGTTGCTCAATCAATATTGAGTAAAAACATGTACTAAGTTAAGTACATGTTTTTACTCCATTAGGGGTGCAAACCGATGCAATAGCAGCACCTTTAGGGGTTCAATCCTGCACCCTTTAAAAGGTGCAATCCTGCACCCATCATCGAGGAATACTGGTAAAATTTGCTCGTACACAAATACATATTAAACATGCATGATGTTTCTTGGTTAGTAATCATATAATCAATATATCTATTGCTAAAACGTGAATGTAATTGTAACATGATCAGACAAAATAATATATTGGTTAATGATTGCCAAAGGAAAATACAAAATCCAAAAATTGATGTGCATTGTCATAATTTGCTTAACAAATCATGATAAATGTATTTTTATGTGAACACGTGGAAAGTAATCATGAATATGCATGCAATATGCAAACTTTTATTTTGCACCCTCTTTTGGTCGATAGGGTTCATTTTTGTGGGAAGGGTGCAAAATCTTATATTGCACCCTTTTTTTAACCCCTTTTCCTTCAATAGGGTTCATTTTTATGTAAAGGGTGCAAACTCTTATTTTGCACCCTTTTTTGCACCCTTTTTTCTAAGAGTGTATCTCAGTTCTTTCGCATCTTTCTGCACGCGCACATGCATGCACGAGACATGCACATGACGGACAATGAAAGAGTACAAAATATCCAGTTCCTTAGGTAGACAAAGGAACATACAGCTGCTATTATGTAAAAATGTGTAGAACAGGTGTCACATCCATATTGACAGCTAGTTGCACTTTCCATCGATCCAACTTTCACTCGCACCCGAGGTAAATTCGGGTAAGAGATCAATGTTGATTTATTTATCACCTGCCGCAGCGTAATACCCAACCGTAGTTTACTCAAAATTGATACAAACGAAATTCGTACTCAATGTTGAGTCATTGATTTACTCTTTATCGAAGGTAACAAATTACTCGGGTGACGAGTACCACTAAAATCAAGGTCTTACTCCAGCTTGAGTACTGAATTGCTCATTTTGTTACTCAACTTGTTTTACTCGGCACAATTTACTCGCTGACATTAAGAGTGTACTACTACTACTACTACTACTACTACTACTACTATTACTACTACTGCTGTTGTTTTTGCTGCTTCTACTACTAAAACTACTACTACCAATATACTACTATTAATACTAAGAATACAACTGTCGCCACTACTAATATTACTACTACTACTACTACTACTACTTCTACTAATATATAACTACCACCTCCACTTCTAGTAGGCTACTACAACCACTGGAGCAATACGAAATCACATAGACGTATTACTGCTGAGGAAAAATATCATAACGCGATATTTCCGTTTCCAACCACAAGTAGAAATGCATTTCGTTATTGTCATATCCATCTTTTCAATGCGTCATATTGGCGCAAATAACAGATAGTAAATATCAATACACTCACCCTGATAATTTCTTCGAAATTAGAATGTTATATTCACGCAAAATACGTAACGAGATATAGATGTCTGTGATTATTGACCGAGTAAATGCATTATATATTTCCATGTAAACTAATGGCGTTCTATTACAGTTTATAACTAAAGGTGGCGCATTTCAACCCCACTATAGCGATCCAATTTACAACACCGCACGCTGTGAAATGATTAGATTTATGTAAAATAGAAAAACAAAGTAAAAGACAGGGAGAACATGACAACAGCACATAAAACTATTTAGCCATATCATTTTATTTTATGTTGCATTAAGACATACAAACCAAGGAAACAAATTACGGAAAAAGAGTTTTTGCCCGGATTAAGATGGCGCCAAGCCTTTTCGATTCTGCACTGAAATAGCCCTCTAGCATTTTAACATAGGAACTATTAAAAAAAAATGAGTCATTTAGTAGACAAGGTCATTAGCATGAGTGTCCCGTTAACGATTGAACAAAAAAAAGTAATGCCTTCTACGTACATTTACAGACAGAGGAAACCTAAAGGCCTCCCAAGAACCAAAAGGTTTAATCATTAGTCACTAGTTTTATTAGTTATATTGTTTTGAATTTAGGGTCAGGGCTAGGGTTAGGGTTAATATACCATTTTTTGTAATGATGCCCGGTTATTGTACCATGTAGGATGATATATATACATGTCCTGTTAACGCAACAAGTTGGTATATAATTTTATATATATACATATATATATATATATATATATTTATATTTCAACACACACACAAACGCACACACATAAATATTCAATTATGTCTCTGCGTGCGAACCCACCCCACCCCCCCCCTCCTTTTTTTTTCTTTTTTTTTTTACTGTGAAACACAGGTTTTTGCAAATATAAAACAAAATTTAATGTAATAAAATGAAATAAAACGCAATAAAATAATATAAAACGAAATTAAATGATTTGAATTGAATTGAAAATACTCATCATTTGATTCCTTATCAAATTTCTTGTATAAGGTGCACTGGATTGTTAAGTTGTCTTTAGGCTTCACTGGTATTTAAGTGTCACCGCCAAACAACTACAGCTTGTTCTTTGTCAGCCGGTTCTATCTCTTTAAGTTTCATATTCAATTTCAAGTTTCAAGTTTATAGTTTGTCTTTCTTCGAAGATAAATGTAGTACAATTTAACAAAGTTATAACATGTGACAGAATACATGAAAGGAACAATTATAAGGAACAAGTTCATATGAGTGAAATGGAAAGACAAGGAGACCTTAAGAAAAGTTTAGCTTGTACAAGTGAGGTCCCTCAAAGCAATATAATTTTGTTTAAACCCAGCCTGGTTATATATAGTAGAAAATGAGTACAAGAAATGTTCTTATAAATCAATTGAAATTGATTTTTATATTCGGTTCATCTATTTTTTAGTTTGTACATTTTATTTTCTGTAATTTTATTGTTTCATTTGAGAGTGGACCCCTATGATACATTTCTGCTGACGAGAGTGTTCAGTCCCAAAAGTTTTCTTCTTTTTTTAAATATAATAACCCCCCCCCCCCCCTCCCTCAACAAAACAAAACAAAATCTCGATTAGAACTCACACAAAACTACACAAAGGCCAGCGAGTTTAATAATTTTTAATGATGATATGGTTGCACGCTACAGCCATTTCCTAAAATAAATTGTTTTAAAAAATCACAAATTAGTTATACAATTTCCGCGAATTGAGGGACATTTTGACAAAAAATATAGGCCCCTAAAAATTACTAAATGTTCATAAAAAAATTCTCGAAATTGAGGATAAATTCATTAAAAAAATAATTTCATGAGTCGCAAAAGGGACATTTCTTCTGTCCCTCCCCCCATCTCGCAAAATTTGATCCGGATTATCGTGCAAATATTATGCAATATTGCACGGTCGTGTCTAATTTTATAACAGTCCAGGACCAGAAGTTAGTCCAATCAATTCGCGCGAAAATGTCCCTAAAATCGCGAAAATTGTACCAAATGTTTACAATATTTCGCTAAAATGGTTGTAAGACGCCACCATATAATGCTGAGACAGGTGTGTCCTCGATCACCTCTTTGGTCTTTTACTCATTCCATTTCAAACACCACTGACACTCCGTATATTACACATTCATCATCCACACCTCCAACCATCCTCCCGTCTTGTCAGCCTCTCTCTCTCTCTTTCCCTTCATTAGTTTGATATTCCTTTAAAGCTTTTTTTTTTCATTTTGGGATCTCTGAGAAGCAAAAGATAGAAATTTAAAAAAAAAAAGGCCAGAGGAGGGGGCAGAGCTGCACGACTATGTTCTTCTCCTCATTATCCGTTCTTCTTCTTCTATTTTGAATGTTTTACTTTCCGAAATTTGTTATTTTCTTTGGTTTCGGAGAAGCACTGTTTCAACCACTTGTCCCATTTGTTCCCGCAACCTTCCCCTCCACCGCCCCCCCCCCCCCCCCCATACACACACAGGCACACACTTGTCATTGAGATTGATGACATTACCAAATAAGAAATCCACGACAAGTTTCACATTTCTGCGTTTCACACACTATAATTACAACTTTATTCATGATATTGCCTCCGTTCTTAGGTAAGAACAGACGGTGAGGTGAAATAAAACAATTACAGCTAAAAAATCAAACCTGTAAAACAATTCATACATTCTCAATTTCATTTTGCGTTCAGCCTGTACAAACTATTTCAAAAGGGTGCTGGCAAAATATATTTACTAATTTTGTTCAATAAAATGCTTTATACGCTTAATCAACACTTCAAACTTAGTTTTTAAGTACATGTATATATTACTATTACGAATTACTTCAATCTCTTTTTTCTGAATTTAAGTAGATGAAAAGTGCACGAATATTTTTAAGAGAAAGATTTATTCAATGAAAGTGAAATATTGAACGCGAATGCAATGACTTTCAAGAAAACAAGCCATTTTTTTAAATCGAAATCTTGTTCGGACTATATTTTCAATAAAAAGATTTATTCAATGAAAGTGAAATATTGAACTCGAATGCAAGGACTTTCAAGAAAACAAGCCCATTTTTTTAAATAAGAAATCTTGTTCGGACTATGTTATAAGTCATCGTAATGTCCAGTAATTTCAAAACATGACGCATGGGACGATTGAAACTGTTTTAGGTTGATTTCTTCAGATTCTTTTGTGATCATGATTAAAATCAATAGTCTTAGGAGAAATTACAAAGAATTATATCTAAATCTCCATGCCAATCTGTCTAATGCATTAAAACACAATACCTAGCTTAAGCATGCACATCTACTATTTCTTTTAGCAACACAAAGAACATGTATCTAGGTCCGGCATTGGTCATTTAAATACATAGAGATTCTACGAGCAAATACGCTAGAAAGTCTAGAAGCTTTTCAATGCAAACAGATCGAAACATTATCTGCTAGCAACCAGAGGGATGTTTTAATACGCCTATCAATGAACACACAGTTTAAATCCTTTTAATTATAATAATATTCAGCTTTTATATCGCGCTTAATACATCAACGATTGTATCTAAGCGCTTCACAGATATATTATTACCCCGGTCATCGGATTTGGGCTTACCCGCACACAATGTATGCACATTCTCCACTCCCTGGGGAGCATTCCAGCCACGCTCAATAGTCCATATAGTCACTATAATATACCACATGTGAAGATTCTAGCCATCTGATTGGTAAAAACTGCAAATATATTTTTGTTAAAATATCTCTTTTAAAGAATTGACACCAGGGATGCGGTACACAAAACAAACGTTGACTGGCTAGTTTTCGTGACAGGGTTTTAAGTACAGCTCCTCAGCGATCTCGGATGGCAGAAAAGTAGATATGGATATTCATTTACCTGCAGCACAAGTAACATTAAATCTCTATTCAGATTCCTTTAGAAATCGTCCGTTTGAAGCCAGAAGGGAGTTAACTCATATACTTTTATACAGAGGTAATGCTTTTCTAGCGCTGATGAGACTAGATTAAAGGTAAAGACCAGTTACGGTCAAGCGATTGCATTGTGAAAGAAACGTTGTGGAATCGATCAGAAAGGGTTGATCATCTAGCATCTAGCATCTGCAAGGTTCCGGAATCATCAAAATGATAAGAAATTTGGCCCATTCTTCGTAAAGTTACAAGCACTATACACAGAAAGATGTATATGGGACTACCCTATATCTCTCACAAACCATGAGAGAAACAAATTTACCAAATATATGAATTAGTAGGCGGTTTCCCGGCAAATTTTTTATCATCATGTATTAGTCAAAACATATTCTTTCACATGATTGGTAATGAGAGCTTCCATTTAATTTTTTGAAATTGGGGCGTTTCCAATACTGGTCTTTACCTTTAATCTCAAAAAAAATCTTTATAATTTACCCCTCACCATGCACACTATACAACACTAAATATCACTTCATGTCTTCTCTAATATTTCATATATATACCTGTTTTCAAAGTCAATAGTACTTAGACACTGCATATTTCACTAAAAATATCAAACAAATGTGTAATAATCTTAATATCTTAATATAATTTCTTTTACTTTACACATAAGAGAATGTATGACACGATAACAATGGAATACAGAGATATAGATTTTAAATATAAATGATTCGAAAGACTGCGGTAGAATATCTTGCTTCTTCCTTCACATTTTCAGGCTAGAAACAAAAGGTTGGTGGAGTGAATACGTCTGTTGGAAAAGGTATTTTTCTTCATATTTGCCTATTATTAATCATAGAGAAATGTCTCTATTTTGAAGGAATGATGTGAAAATTGTACTTTGAAGAGAAACAGATCTTAATCAATTGCATGAAATAACTAAATATAACACATCATTTCACAAAGTACTACATTAAAAAATGTTATCAAGAAATGTAACTACATGAAGAATATGTACTTAAAAACTAAAATATATATTTTGGACGGAGGAAATTTAAAAATAGATACACAGGAAAATAGAAATCTGAATTACATGAACTATACTTTATAATTTGACAGAATCTTAAAATCTATTTTTCTTGTAATCAATACAGGTACACATGAGTATAATCCCATGTTGTTTTTTATGTCAATGTCGAAGAAGAAAAGGCTAAGTCAAATGCATACAGTCAAAATCTAAATTACAAACAATATCTGTCCCCAATTCAATCGGTATTGAATGTAATTGAAGAGAAAAAAGGAAATCAAGGCATATAAACATATGCAATGCAATTGGAAATAAACAATTACATGTTCAGTGTTATTTGCATAATCATAATGTTGCTCATTCAATATTCATCTCCTATATATTATATTATAATGTATATTTGTCAACTTTAAGGCATACCAGAGTATTAGGGTGTAGATTTATATCATCATCATGACTCAGAAATGTATACATGTATGTACATAAATATTTACATAAAGTAGAAGACAGAATATCAAGGTGTTATAAGAGAATAGATGCATTTTTTCATCGTTTTTACAGAACTATTCTTTCGCATCACAGAGAAAGTAACCTACCAGCAACTCCGGAAACATGGATGAGGTGAAATTGAGCCAGGCTTAACATATTATTTTTCTCTCTGAGAAAATATAATTTCCTGTTGCAGAGAGGTTTGCGTTATGGAAAGGGCGGTCAACTTTCACTGGATAATGTCATTATTATCAATAGCTAAATGCAGTGTTTTCCTATTGGAATCATCATTTACATATTTATAGAAATTATGAAATGGAATGAAAAACTATCTGTGTTTGAAATCAATTTCACCTTCAGTTTCTTCTAAATATTTAGCATAAATGCTGAAAATCATTAGAAATTATAATACCTGCTCTTGATTTACAGTACAGTCTGTCACAAAATTGGCCAGATAAACTGGCAATTAGAAGAATGTACATTTTGGTGTCAGAATAGAAAGAATTCACATAATGTACCAAGATGAAATAAACAACAGAATACATGTACATAATGTTTACGTCAGCCTCACGTCACCGCACTTAATGAATACAACTTAAGTACAAAGTATTAAATTATTGGATGGAATGTACTTCAAGGTGAAAAAAACATGTAAGCCTCTTTCCTTTTCAGCCTAAGTCAGAAAAGTCAAGGTTTTTTAATATCTTATAATTTTATCAAAAAATGCCACAATATGAATACTAAACACAATAGTGTCAAAATCTCTTTAGTCAAATTTCAAGGTGGTTCATGTACATGTCATACTACATGTAAATTGTTATGGTGAAATAGTACAAGAAACATGTTTTTCTAAATCATTGAAGAAATCATGCTTACCAGTATGTAACCAAAAAAGATGGAATTTATCATTGAGTCTTAAATTTGTATGTACCGGTGGCTCAAACAAAATACCTTGCAAAACTACATTACATCAGATACTATCAAATTTGAAGTAAAGTCATTTGGATGTATTGATATGTACATGAATACAGATAAATAAAGTTCAACATAGTCATTTGTATAGTAAACATGTATTATGAGATAGACAAAAGATAACTCTTTGAGGAGAACTTAAACGCCAAAGAAAAACTGACTTCAGTACTTTTGATTGGGGTTAGAGGTCGACCCTCAAGTCTTTGGTGTACCATTTTTGCACAATGTCAATATTGACCCATAAGCATTAGTACAATGTATGTTTCTATTCAATAGTACAATAGTTCATAGTAGTCGAGTCTCACCTTTTAGGGATGATTCATGTTTATCTTTTTTATCTGGAATGCTCTGAATTACAAATTGTACATGGACAAAAAGTGCAAAATCACTCCAGAAATTGCAATAGCAATAGGTCAACTGTTAAACTGCTAAAAGGTGACTGACAGAAATATTCAAAAGAAGCAAATATCACAACAAAGCAAGATTTGAACAAGAGACACATATTTAGATACGTGTACTGAAAGACTGGTTTTCTCCTTCTCTCTCAGATACAAACAGCTAAACCACTAAGTGATTATTTGCTAACACATGTGTTTCATTATACAGTGAAACCTGTCTATAAAGACCACCCAAGGGAGACAATGAAAGTGGTCTTTATAGGCAGGTGGTCTCTATGTACAGGTCCCTTTTACATGTTTCAATGAGAAACTATTTTCTAGGGAAACAAGAAATGTGGTCTTTCTATACAGGTGGTCGTTAAAGCAGGTTTGACTGTACAGTGAAACTGTTTTTACAGCTACCTGTACAGACAGACCATCCACATCGTTTGTTTCCTTGAAATTAACTTCCTAATGAAACCTGAACTTCAGCAACTCGACTATGCAGACCACACCTGCCTATTCAAAGAACAAGTTTCCTTTCATTTTGTATCACTTAAGTTTTATACACATAGTGTGACTAGTGTCACTGTATTATGAAGTACATGTTCTAATGTTCATCTACATAAACATATCAATTTCTTTATCACAAATTCATATGAAACTGAACTACTAAGAAGTATAATACGAGGAATAAACTTTTAAAGTTATATTTCATTGGACACATATCAACTTTTAAAAAAGAAAAAACAAGATCCTAAGGTGATCGCTATAAAATACACGTCAAGCTTACACATGTATGATGCAAAGACATGGTGGATCTAAATTAAAACAATTGTAGATAACTGAGATAGCAGTTACTGCCAGATGGAGAAATGACTACAAAGGGCAGTCACACGTTTAGTTGCTTTCAACTTCTAACTCACTTTGATCATACCAACTTTCTTCCAAGGCGGAGATGTATCGTTTCAGAAATCACACGGCCGACTCTTCATCTATAGAGGAAGAGAGTTGTGAAAGAGAAACGGAGGAATAAGGAAAGGAAGACGGTATAATTAATTGAAGATCAGTAAATTCTGGTCGGATACTGACATATTATGTTATTGTTTCAAATGTGACATGTCATTGTTTTTATTCTTATTTTATCGTTTTTTGATTTTGTTTTCAGTTTGTTTGTCTTCGGTTCCTGTATATTTTACTGTATGTTATTGCATTTGTGACTTTACCTCTTGCCAATCGACGTGGAAAGAGTTTCTCTTCTTCTGGCAGAGGACCTGGATAACTCTAATGAACCTTCTTTGATTTTTCCCCGAAATAAAGACAACTTATACTGTATCTAGAACATAACGGAAATGTTGAAATCTCACCTATTTGGCCGCGAACATGCTGGATACATCCCTCTGAGGTACATGGCTCTGTTCAAAGGATAAAGGAAAACAAGAATGTAAACCCATTGCCTACTAAAAACCGAGTGGTCCATGTATGCAGCCTATGGCCAATCCTAGCCTAAAACCCAAGTGCAACCCAAACTATTGCCCTGTATCTTTGGTAAAGTAAAGCCCTGAACAATTGTCATCGAAGCAAATATTGGTTCATCAAAAGTGAGCAATATGGGCAATGCTAAAATGAAGAAGACGGCAAGTCAATTTAGGATTGTAGAACTTAAGCCTGTCTGCACTACTTGTATCCACTTGCGCCCTCTATATAGCAAACAATGCCTAAACAGTACCCGTTGGTCCCCCATTATCGCCTTTTTCTTATGTTAATTGAGAGCTGATTTGATGAGATAACCACCTGCCAGTGACCTTGCAGGGAGGTCTATTCCCTCCTGGCCAAACTAGTGCAGACAGGCTTTAATGTACTGAATGAATGGAAAAAAAAGCAAATATATAATAATACAAGTACTTACAGCTCCATTGGACGCACCATTAACCGTTCCGTTCGTGTTGCCGTTGGGCTGGTTCTGCGCGTACTTATTGGGTTGCCCGACGGTGAACAGCTCGGTGAAGTTCGGCTGATGATCAGCCTGGAACACGTTATTGGTGGCGTAGCCGTGGTGCTCGTACGCATCAGGATTGTTCTGGACCTGTCCATCAGGGACATCGATCACGCCCACTTGAGAGGTGCGGACGTGGTATGGGAAGTTGTGATTGGCTGCGGAAGGCCTCGTGAGAATCTACACAGAAGATGAATAAGATGTACACCATTGTTTGTTTTTTTCAAATATAGAATTAAGATAATGTACCCTTAGCAGGGGCTGGGGGCACAGACCCCAGCGGGGTCAAGGGGCAGCACCTCTGCAGAGGTACAGGCATACATGTACGTGTGTATTGAACAACGATCGCACAGCCTTACCATGGCCATGTACATGTATGCAGCGTAAATCTGTACAAAAAAGGGAATACACATTTATATTTTTATTTTTATTTTTTGGTCATTCAGAATTTAGAAAATCAAAATATTCTGATTAAATTGGAACAGTTGGCAGGTATGTATTTATTGGTGCAAAAAATCTTTGTTGATTCTTGTGAACAACTACATGCATAGACATCATTGTGCGGTTAATTATTAGCCAACAATTCTTTGTTTATCCAAATTTGTTACTAATTAATATACAATGTTTGATAACTAAATCAAAATATGATTTCTTTTGTGTGTGTACAAGTCAAAACTCAAACACTACCTCAATCCTATTAACGCTAGCATGATATTGCCATTATCCATAGAATTTGTTTTAAATCAAGTTTAACTTACCAAAAAGCCCAATTGAGCTACAAAGGCAATGATGAGCTCAATGGCGTTCATGGCCTTCTCCCTCCACCATTTCGGCATCACCAAGGTTGCTATAATGGTCATGATAGGCATCGCAAGGAACCTGTTCATGGTACAAGGTAACACAGGTTGTCAATGTCATTCTCAATGACAAGTGTTGAAGGTCATTGACAATGACACTCACAATAACACACTCAATGACACATTTACATAAGCTAAACAGCATTCATGACCTTCTCTTTGTGATAGACATCGCGAACCTGCGACAGAGTATAAGGTTGTCAATGACATTGTCAATGATAAATGCTGAATGACATTGACAATAACACTCACAATGACACTCACGATGACACACTCAATGATACATTTACATTGTGTACATGAGCTAAACAGCTTTCATTGCCTTCTTTTTATCACTAAAGCTACTACATTATATTCATGATAGGCATCGCAAACCTGCCTAAGAGTAAAAGGTTGTCAATGTCATTCTTAATGACAAATGTTGAAGGACATTGACAATGACACTCACAATGACACATTTACATGAGCTAAACAGCATTCATGACCTTCTCATCATCATCAAATGCTACATTTTTTTCGCTATAGGCATCGCGAGCCAGCCACTGAGTAAAAGGTTGTCAATGTCATTCTCAATGACAAATGTTGAAGGAAATTGACAATGACACTGACACTGACATTACATGAGCCGAACATCATTCATGGCCTTCTCTTCATCATCAAAGTTGCTACATTTTGTTCACGATAGGCATCACGAGCCAGCCACTGAGTAAAAGGTTGTGAATGTCATTCGTAATGACAAATTTTGAAGGACATTGACAATGGCATTGTCAGTGTCATACTCGACACATTTACATGAGCTGAACAGTATTAATGGCCTTCTCTTCATCAGTAAAGTTGCCCTTTTTAATTCATGATAGGCACCGCGAATCAGCCACAGATTAAAAGGTTGTCAATGTCATTCTCAATAACACATTTACATGAGCTTAATAGTAGTCATGGCATTTCTCTTCATCCTCATGGTTGCTACAGTTTATTCACGATAGGCATCACCAACCAGCCACAGAGTAAAAGGTTGTCAATGGCATTCTCAATGACAAAAGTTGAAGGACATTGACAATGGCATTGTCAGTGTCATACTCCATGACACATTTACATGAGCTAAACAGCATTAATGGCCTTCTCTTCATCAGTAAAGTTGCCCTTTTTAATTCATGATAGGCATTGCGAACCTGCCACAGAGTACAAGGTTCTGAATGACATTCTCAGTGACAAATGTTGCAAGACACTATTAAACAACATACACGGTGCTTTAACTCTTTATGCGCCACTTAAAAAACCCCCCTGTGCCACATTCTTTTAGGGTCACACATTTCGAGGGAATCTTTATTGACTCTGCTGAATCAAGAGGCTATAACTCTTCACTGGATGATCATGATGAAAAATATTGTGCAGCAAAGTTGTAGACCGGAAAACGTGCTTTTCGATGAACCGTCATTTGTTATATTTTGAATTATCATTTTTATAATAATCATAATTATATAATGTTTAATTTTTCTTATTTACGGCAGTTTTTTATCCCTCTAGAATTTCTTATTTAGCAATGATAAGACATCTTCAAATCGAATCTATTAGAAAGGTGGACTTCTTACCTTTCTTTACATACCTTGCTCAAGTATTCTAACAATTCAGAAGGTTAGTATTTAGGTTGTTGAAGAAAAGAAGTTCAATAGGGAGAGACTTGAAAGTACCCCGCTCAGCCACCCTTGACAATGGGCTAATCTGCCCATTGAAATCCCTATTACCCCAGGTTATTGTCAATGTCCGGTTTAGCGGGGCATGAAAAGGGACGTCGTGGGGATGTTTTTCTTTGTTGTGCCATGATAAGTCAATAAGAAATAAGAGAATGTTATTGATTTTGCCCACTGGTATGAGCATGTAAAAATGGTATAGGCATAATATATTATATGTGATATACATGACATAATCAGCATCTTATTGAAATGTCTCATTATGAATGTTCACCGCATCTGTTCTCTCACCTTCTTTACCCCTCAATAAAATTGATTTCAAGTACATTTATCACAGCCATAGATATACAAAGAAAGAATGAATCAATCTTAAAATATAAACTATATTGCATTGTTTTCCATTTACTTTATTGTGAGAGAGCTTATTATCAGAAATGATTGACGAGTGGAGTATGCAATGAATAAAATATGGAGAACGGACGTGAGAGACATTATGAGAGAGAAATAGTGATATGAAATGAAAGGACTTTACTGTGAATAAAGATTATAAGAGAAAGAGATAAAGATGACGGCAAGACAGGATACATATTGATACGAAAATAACAATAATAATGAGATAGAGATGACGGAAAGAAAGAGAGTAAACACTGATAGCATAAGAATGAATAAAGATAATAAGAGAAAGATATAGAGATGACGGCAAGACATAGGGTACATATAGATAGGAAAATGATAATAATAATAAGATAGAGATGACGGAAAGAAAGAGAGTAAACACTGATAGCATAAGAATGAATAAAGATAATAAGAGAAAGATATAGAGATGACGGCAAGACATAGGGTACATATAGATAGGAAAATGATAATAATAAAAAGATAGAGATGACGGAAAGAAAGAGAGTAAACACTGATAGCACAAGAATGAATAAAGATAATAAGAGAAATATATAGAGATGACGGCAAGACATAGGATACATATTGATAGGAAAATAATAATAATAATAAGATAGAGATGACGGCAAGAAAGAGAGTAAACACTGATAGCATAAGAATGAATAAAGATAATAAGAGAAAGATATACAGATGACGGCAAGACATAGGGTACATATAGATAGGAAAATGATAATAATAATAAGATAGAGATGACGGCAAGAAAGAGAGTAAACACTGATAGCATAAGAATGAATAAAGATAATAAGAGAAAGATATAGAGATGACGGCAAGACAAAGGGTACATAATTATAGATAGGAAAATGATAATAATAATAAGATAGAGATGACGGAAAGAAAGAGAGTAAACACTGATAGCATAAGAATGAATAAAGATAATAAGAGAAAGATATAGAGATGACGGCAAGACATAGGGTACATATAGATAGGAAAATGATAATAATAATGAGATAGAGATGACGGCAAGAAAGAGAGTATTACACTCATAGCATAATAATGAATAAAGATAATAAGAAAAAGATATACAGATGACGGCAAGACATAGGGTACATATAGATAGGAAAATGATAATAATAATAAGATAGAGATGACGGAAAGAAAGAGAGTAAACACTGATAGCATAAGAATGAATAAAGATAATAAAAGAAAGATATAAAGATGACGGCAAGACAGGATACATCTTTCTTTCATTAGTTTTATTCATTCTTATTCTATCACTGTCTACTCTCTTTCTTGCTGTCATCTCTAGCTCTTTCATTAATTTTTATTCATTCTTATTCTATCAGTCTACTCTCTTTCTTGCTGTCATCTCTATCTCTTTCTTTCATTATTTTTATTCATTCTTATTCTATCACTGTCTACTCTCTTTCTTGCTGTCATCTCTATCTCCTTCTTTCATTTTTTTTATTCATTCTTATTCTATCAGTCTACTCTCTTTCTTGCTGTCATCTCTAGCTCTTTCATTAATTTGTATTCATTCTTATTCTATCAGTCTACTCTCAGGGAACACTTTTATCACTAGAGTCTTCGTCACTGCTCGATTCGTCGGAATCAGAGTCCATGCTCCATGCTTCCATAGTAACAAGATCTCGAGCCTCCTCTACACTAAACACACGTTGACGTTTTCCAGCAGGTGCCATCGTAACATCAGTAAAAAAAATCCAAAGAAAACCGCTAAATACACGGTAATTTCGAATGTAACACTATGAAGAAAAACAGTTTACCGGAAAGTGTGCGATGTATACAATGTAAACAATAGTAAACGCAACGCGTGGCTACACACTGCGAGCGGTATTATGAATGTCTAATTGACTCGTATACATCTGTGCAAAAATGCGAAGTTGGCACGCCTACGTCCGTGCAAATCGGCGAACAAAGCAAACAAAGAGTTAATGACAAATGTGAGTTAGTTGATATGGCAAGGCTATGCAATTAGACAATAAAAGGGTGTCAATGAAACTGTTAATGACACAATTAATGATAAATTGACATAGATATTGACAAAAAATGTGGCATTCAATGACAGTCAATAAGGGTACTCAACTGAGAAATGAAAATCAGCAGCACTGCTTCAAATCATCAAAACTATATAATATACTAAATGCTGTAAAAGAGTTAACACAGGCAAAAAGAATGTCATTTTCATTTCATCTCATGAACAACAAACACCTACATTTATCATCTGCTCTTGTAAAAATAGAGCAGAAACACTTTTACTTACCAAAGCGTGTAGCAGAAGAAGAAAGGTATATAGAAGGAATTCTTCTCGGGGTAGTGCTTCAGCGTGAAGAAGATAGCGTAGATGAACCACAACCAGGTGAGAGCCCTCAACGCCACCAAGACATACCCTGCAGGGCTCTCGTACAAGTATAACACCTCACCTTCATCAAAGGCCTTCAAGAAATCAATAAATATAATATTTAGCTATGTGCATGTGCTCCATAAACATTGTCATGTATTACATGTACAGTCTAACCTGTCTATAGCGACCTCCCAAGGGAAACACAAAAAGTGGTCTTTGTAGGCAGGTGGACTTTGTAGACAGGTTCCTTCAGTACTTGTTTCAAAAAGAAACCTTTTTCAAAAGAAACACACGAAGTGGTCTTTGTAGACAGGTTCCTTCAGTACTTGTTTCAATAAGAAACCTTTTTCAAGGGAAACACACAAAGTGGTCTTTGTAGACAGGTTCATTCAGTACTTGTTTCAATAAGAAATCTCTTTCAAGGGATACACAAAAGTGGTCTTTGTAGACAGGTTCCTTCAGTACTTGTTTCAATAAGAAATCTTTTTCAAGGGATACACAAAAGTGGTCTTTGTAGACAGGTTCCTTCAGTACATGTTTCAATAAGAAACCTTTTTCAAGGGAAAACCAAAAATGTGGTCTTTGTAGATAGGTGGTCTATGTAGACAGGTGGTCACTAAAGCAGGTTTGACTGTATTACACTTATGTTTGTTACTAGAAAAAATATGATAGAATTTTACATCCGGGCTCAGACATCAAAGACTATGCTTGGATTGATCTAAATTGAAATTATGTCTCAAGTACTGTATGCCTTTGCCTATGTTTACTTGATAAATGAACCTGTGACCTTTGATATGTAACCTCACGAACAATCCTTTTCCTATTCATCTACACACACTTTTGCATACTCATGCCAACTTAAGTTTCAATTCCTTTAATGGTTCTAACTGTAACATGATAGAATATAATTTGTTGATTTTGTTCTTCTTTTTGTTATGTTGTTTTTACACAATTTATAATTCAGTGACTTTTGAATTTGGCCACTTAGTACACCCCAAAGTCTACTCAGTTCATTATTTTATAATTACACTATCTTGAGACAAGTGTGGTCAAAATTGGTTTAAGTTTTTGCCAAGTTACCACAGAAAATTATTAACCTTCTGTCTCCAAATAATGGGAAATTATTGTAAATATGAAATATGATAACATGGAGGTCCTGTTTTTGACCCAGAAATGATAATAACTTCAAATACTTACATAGACTTCATAGATGAAAAGTGCTGCATACAACATGCAGTAGATAGCCATAAGAATGGTGATTTTTACTGAGCCTGAGTGGCTGAGCCGACCTCTGAAGAAGAAAAAAAACAAAGACAAGAAATGAAATTACATTGCATGTTCGAAAGAAAGACAATGATGCGAATCAATATCTTTAATGGAAATAAATTGTTTTTAATTTTAAAGATCCACCTGGAATATTGTTTGAAGCAAAATGATTAATTTATTAGGGGAATCTACCTCCTTTGTCTTTGCTGTCTGCACCCATTTATCAAAAACATGTAGATGAAATTTAAAGTGCAATGACATGACCCGTACTCGACTTATTCTTCAATCTCCTCACGATCATTGGGGACAATATAAAATGAAACAATTCTTAAAATGTGAAATATACAGAAAATATCTACTCTTCTCATCTGCATTTTATCAATTGCTAAAAACATTTTGTTTCAAACATTTCAGTCATGGAAGTAATACTGAAATATCATGTTCTGATCTTTGTGAGGAAAATATTTGCAGCATCAAAAGCTAGGTTTCCTATAGCTTAAAGGTATAGACCGGTTATGGTCATGCGACTTGCATTGTGAAAGAAAGGTTGTGGAATCGATCATAAAAGGTTGATCATCTACCATATAAGTATTCATGTGTACTGCAAGGTTCTGGAATCATCAAAATGATAAGACATTTAGCCTAGTCTTGGTAAAGTTACAAGCACTGTACACAGGAAGATGTACAATGTGGCACTATGTGATATCTATCTAGTCCGGATAGATATACTAATTTACCAAATATATCAATTCTTAATAGGCTAAATTTGTATCATCACATATTAGTCAAAACATATTCTTTCACATGATTGTTAATAAGAGCTTCCATTTCATTTTTTGGAGAGGGGGGCATTTCCAAAACTAGTATATACCTTTAAATAAAAATTAAATTAGATAAAGTTAAGTGAATTTTCTTCTTGAAAAATTACCCTATTAAATGAAAAGAATGAATCAATACAACAATAATCAAAGATTTTTTAAAGCATGTTTGACATTTCACCTTGTGATGGTATATCCCTTTGCCATGAGGATCAACTGCAGCAGAAAGAGGGCGTCGGCTCCGGACTGAAACGCCCGCGCCGTGAACTTTAACCCCTGGACCTCCGTCCCGTCATTTGCATAGTCAGCGTAGTAGATGATGTAGAAAACAAGGCTTAGAACTGAAAAGGGGGGGAAATGATAACAATTTTGTTGTCAATAAATAAATGATTTGCTAATGATTTCAATCACATTCAATTTGAAATGTCAACATATTCAGTTACACTTATAATTGTTCAATGCTGCACAATTCAGAAATGTGTTTGGCTTTTGTAGGGTTTCATGAATTTTAATTTCCTTGAATGGGGAAGGGAATTTAGGAATGACTGAAATGCCCCATGTTTTGTTTTGATATTCAAGGAATTAACATCTAAATTAAGGAGCTAAGCATATATCTTAGGCTATAGGTAGTTCTTTAAGATTAGTTTTTAGCTAGATAAGTAATAGGCATTCTCTTCAATACTTGATTATGTAAACATGTACCATTTGAATTGACTACAAATTGTCTCCATAAGTTGGATTCAGTAACGCGGACATGTCATACCTTACAATTACTGTTGAGAAAGAGAACACACATGCTAATTTCCTCTTTCATTACCAGTAATTAATGTAACCTTTCATGCTGACTTAAATTTCATTTGTTTAACAAATATCTTCAAAAGAAGTGTAGGAACATATTTATATAAGTATATATTTGATTGTCCATCTCTGGAAATTTGTCTTCCAATGAATGATACAAATTATGCAACACAATATGAGCATACACATAATCAGTGGTAATAGTTATGAATAATGATACATGAGGAAGAGGAAAAGAAAGAGGAAGATGAAAAGAAGAAGAAGAAGAAGAAGAAGAAGAAGAAGAAGAAGAAGAAGAAGAAGAAGAAGAAGAAGAAGAAGAAGAAGAAGAAGAAGAAGAAGAAGAAGAAGAAGAAGAAGAAAAAAGAGGAGGCAAAGGAGGAGAAGGAGAAGGAGAAGAGGAAAAAAAAGAAGAAGAGAAGAAAAAGGAGGAATAAAAGTAGAAGGAGAAGGGGAAGGAGAAGAAATAGAAGGAGAAGAAGGAGAAGAAGGAGAAGGAGAAGAAGAAGAAGAAGAAGAAGAAGAAGAAATAAGGTAAAAAAGTAAATTAGTGATGAGTACTTACTGTAAAGGAAGAGTACACACATGTACATCTTATATGTTGTGTGGAAAAGAGACCTGGACGTCAGAATCACTGGAGAGAAGGAAAAAAAATTCATTAAAATGAATACAGCAAAGCTCAACACTAACAGGTGCACAGGAGACATGGGTGCCCGAAATCTATGTCTGGACCCCAAAAATTTGAAAAAAAATTATTGGAGCTATACAGGCAAAATTAGCGAAAAACAAATTTGAGTTGTCCATTCGTAGATTACTAGCTGAATGTAGATCGATGAATATCTTATGCTATACACCTCATAGATCCAAATTTATATAGCTACATGTACAATCTGTTCTGGTTTTCAAGGAGTATTAATAGATAATCAGTGACATGAAATATTATGAATTAGAAATGGTTAAAAACAGCAGGAGTTTTGATGTTCTGTAAGCATCATCAACAAAAGTACATGAATCCTATGACAAGGGAATAATAATATAATGAAAGGCATTTGGATCATCAAGAGGAAAACAGCTCATGCAATATTATAATTATCATTTCTCAATATACTTATTGACACATTTTATATTGCAGCTCATGAATTAAAACATGATTATTTGAACAGGGGAACCTATAATACCATTGTGTGAATATTTGAAGTCAACAATACTGTTCTAAAGCAATTCATTCATCTTTGCAAGCTACTGTACTTCAATGACCTTGAACCGACTGCTTCATTATTCTATCTCCTTCATAATTAGCGAGAATACAGTCATCTACAATGCACAGAAGCTTGAAGGGTTCATCAGAACTTATCAATAACAATAGGCCTGTCTTCATCAGCTCGAGTTTGCCAAATAACCCGCTATTTTCAGACTTGGGATATTATCCTGAAGCTCAAAATAGCGTCTTCACCGTACCGATATGCTCATCACAAACTACATGTACATCTACATGTAGCTCGGACGGGCGCAAATTAGCCCGTTATTTCCCAAATAGCGGGATATTTTGGAAACAAGACCAATATATTTCTCTGAATATTTTCTCGACAAAATATCCCGCTAACTGCAACTGTGGGCTGATGAGCTGAGGATGCAAATTAACTGGTTATTTTGCGATCGGGATAGTTAAAATAGCGGGGTATTTGGTAATCTCGAGCTGATGACAACATACCTAATAAGGAGACTTTCGTTTAAAGTGTACCAATATCAACTAATATTCTGCTCTCTATGACATCACTATACTATATTTTTTTAATGGGCTGCAATTGTTACTGGTACTTATACTGTACAAATTTAAATAGATTAGTTGGTGAACCCGTACGAGCTCACATGGAATAGGGCCCACATAGAACCTGAGTTCAAATTCTCTAAAGGTCTAAGTGAATTATAGCTTTTACTCCTCAAATTGGCAATGATTATTTGTAAGTTTAGACTGTTTCATTGCCTAAAAAATCAAAGCATATAGAGAATGAAAGAGTGTGAATAATTGAACATCTATAGCAGTTCAGAGTTCTATAAAGGTTGAAATGAATTAATTTTTCCACCTCGATTTGGGAACATTTATTTGTAAGTTGATACTGTTTCATTGCCTAAAAAATCAAAACGTATAGAGAATGAAAGAGTGTGAATAATTGAACATCTATAGCAGTTCAGAGTTCTATAAAGGTTGAAATGAATTAATTTTTCCACCTCGATTTGGGAACATTTATTTGTAAGTTTAGACTGTTTCATTGCCTAAAAAATCAAAGCATATAGAGAATGAAAGAGTGTGAATAATTGAACATCTATAGCAGTTCAGAGTTCTATAAAGGTTGAAATGAATTAATTTTTCCACCTCGATTTGGGAACATTTATTTGTAAGTTTAGACTGTTTCATTGCCTAAAAAATCAAAGCATATAGAGAATGAAAGAGTGTGAATAATTGAACATCTATAGCAGTTCAGAGTTCTATAAAGGTTGAAATTAATTAATTTTTCCACCTCGATTTGGGAACATTTATTTGTAAGTTGATACTGTTTCATTGCCTAAAAAATCAAAGCATATAGAGAATGAAAGAGTGTGAATAATTGAACATCTATAGCAGTTCAGAGTTCTATAAAGGTTGAAATTAATTAATTTTTCCACCTCGATTTGGGAACATTTATTTGTAAGTTGATACTGTTTCATTGTCTAAAAAATCAAAACAATGAAAGAGTGTAAATAATTGAACATCTACATGTAGAGCAGTTCAGAGTTCTATAAAGGTCTAAATGAATTGGCTTTTCCACCTAAAATTGGGAACAATAATTTGTATGTTTTACTCTCTTGTTGTTTAAACAAAATTTAAATAGAAATGTACATGTACTGTATAAAGAATGAAAGAGTGTGAATGATTGAACATGTATAGCAGTTCAGAATTCTATAAAGGTCTACGGTTAATGAATTAGCTTTTTCCTTGTCAAATTGGGAACAATAATTTGTATTTTCGGACTCTCTCGATGTTTAAAAAGAAATAGCAAAGTACATGTATAGAGAATGAAAGAGTGTGAATAATTGAAGAGCTACACTGGATGTATGTATAGCAGATCAGAATTCTATAAAGCTCTAAACGAATTAGTTTTCCCTTCACAAATTGGGAACAATTATTTGTATTTTCGACTCTCTCGTTGTTAAAAAAAATGTATAGAAAATGAAAGAGTGTAAATAATTGAATATCTACACATGTATAGCAGTTACAGAGTTCTATAAAGGTCTAAAGAATTAGCTTTTCCACTCGAATTGGGAACAATTAATTGTATTTTAGACTCTCTTTGTTTAAACAAAAAAAGCAAGGTATACTCTAGTTAATGAAAGAGTGTGAATAATTGAACATGATTCAATTATTGTTATTGATGCCGTCTGAGAAGCACTCAATACGGTCTCCCTAATGAACATTCTGATTATTGGGCTATTCTGATACAGGTCTGCTATTGTAAGCTCGATCCTTTTCAACAGGATGATTCAAAACCATTTCATTAATGATTCTATTCTTCCATGACCTACCTATCAATTTAAAGATAAAGATCAGTTATGGTCATGCGATTGCATTGTGAAAAAAACGTTGTGGAATCGATCAGAAAAGGTTGAACATCTAGCATACAGTATGTATTGATGTGTACTGCAAGGTTCTGGAATCATCAAAATGATAAGAAATTTGGCCCAGTCCTGGTAAAGTTACAAGCACAGTACACAGAAAGATATATATAGGACTACGCACACGTGCGGACACATGCATAATATCTATCAGGGCCAAATAAATATAATAATTTACCAAATATATCAATTAGTAGGCGGTTTCTCGGCAAAATTTGTATGATCACGTACTAGTCAAAACATATTATTTCACATGATTGGTAATCAGAGCTTCCATTTCATTTTTTGAGAGGGGGCATTTCCAAAACTGGTCTTTACCTTTAAGCCGGGACCACATTGCAGTTGCCTTTTATTTTTCAGTGTGCTACAGTTGAATCCATTTTTTAGTGACAGTCGGGGGTTGGCAATTTCCCGGGAGATGCCTGTATTTCCTCCTCGCCCCCAGGTGGGAAATACTGGGAAATACTGGGAAATACTAGGATATACTGGAGAATACCTGGGAATACTCATGTGCATATCATTCAAATCGTATAATGTGCTGTAGCAATCATCGGAATCTGACTAAATTCTTTCTATTAGTCTTCAATGTTTCTTACTCATTTATTTTCAATAACTTCACAGGTTTCTTAGAACTTAATATGATTTGTTTGGCAGTTCTATTCATATCTTTAAAACACATGTTTTGCAAGACATGTTGTACCACTGTCTCCTGTGAGCTACCCATGGGCTGTCAATCTCCTGGCACAGTACATACATGTATAATGAACATGGGTGAAAACCATATATCATACAAAATAGTTATTGGTATGAAATGTCCTTATTCAACATACATGTACAATGAATTATGAATGTGGTGCCTTGTATTATAAAACCTTTTGATTAATCGTAAGGTTGATAATGAGCGTAAGTCTATGGCTCATCATGTATTGATCAAACTTAAGATCAATCATAACTCTTTATAGTACGCGGCCCTGGTAACGTACAAAACATGTTTTAATGGTCAGGCTCATTTTATAATGGCACCATCCAAACTAGAGGTACAGTATGCGTCATATTTACGAGCATACATTGTATATAAGCCAGTTCACGGTTGCAGTCTGAGCATGGGCAGATAAAGGTCATTGCAGAACAAATTTAGAAATACACGAAATACTGGATACGTGCTCATGAATATAACATTATTCATTCATGCACATTCAGTGCACTCCATGGTACACAGGTGGAAGTATTCTTTGAAAAGGGGGAACAAAGGCTATTTATAAAGCACCTCCATAGCTATAGGAGTGATTATTTCAAAATGTACAAAGTGGGACCTCTTCATGTTTTGAAGATCTGTGGATATTCGGGGTCATTGCAGTAAGGTGCTATTAACCGTGAACTGGTCTATTGCAATTCATTGGTTCATATTGATGTGTTCTATCACCATGACAATATTCAGTAGGGCACAACAGGTGACTATACATGTATTATCCCATTAATCAAATAATGCTGGATGAATTAAAGTGAATTGCACGTAACTCTACCAATTTTCATAGACATTTGTAATGTAAAAAGCATGATTTTTAATGAATTCTATTCATAAAAACTTACAATCCTACAAGTATATTGTTGGTACATCACTTTATTGATACTACAGCAATAAAGGACCAGATACAGTATGACAAAGGCATACAAAGAAAAGGAGAGCATACAGTAGGTACTAGGAAAAGCCCAGGATATGGCCCAATTAATGGTCAATGCTGCAGAGCAGGTAACGTTTAAAAAAAATCATGAAAAATACTTTTAAAAATCAATGTAGTAGTTATACAGATTAGGTATTACTTTATGTAAAGTTTATATTGCTGTACATAGTAAATGATTAGGCAAATGCACTTACTTGCAACGTAGGCAGAGCATCCAAATAGGGCCATGAACAAGAATAGAAATGCAATGTCCGTTGCTAAGATACCTGTAAACAAAAATATATATAATTCATCAAGAAAACATAAGGAATTAATGAAGATTAAAAGTGTCCACTTACATGTACTACAACATTTTAAATAGTCATTGAAATCATTGAATTGTAAAGCAATGTTGTCATATAATGTAAGAAAAAAAGTTGCACAAAATATTGCATGTTTGGGTATTTCATTCACACAAAATATGCACCAATAATGGTACAATGTACTGCAATAGAAATGGACTCATATTTCCAAGTGATTTTTCCACTATCTGGGCCCTGTAACTACCGTGGAAACCTTGATTTTGATTCGCTGTTGAGCCCTGTTACCATGGTAGTTGCCATTGATGGCAAAGTTACCATCAATGGTAAAGTTATGTGCGACGGGGCCCTGCTCGTGTACAATTTGTAATTCAGAGCATTTTCGATCTATTTTTTTTTCTTTTTAATCACAAAAAGCTGGCACGTATTATGTGTTAAAGGCATTATTTATTATTTTATTCAGCAAATCAGGTCGCATAAATACAACGATATATAACAAACATGAATCGAGGCAAAATAACAAGAGAACAAATATTGCAATAGCAGGTGCATCCAGTCAAGCTGCCCGGGTATGGAAAAAGTTAACCAAATAACCATGATCTGCAGGAATTCCTCCCCACACCTGACCAGATGTACCTGATATTGATTGAAATATTTATATTACTAAATGAACAAGAATTCATTTTCATTGAGAACACAATTTTAACAACAACCAGTTTCATTGACAAGTATTCAACTCTGTGTGCCGGACACTTACCAAACTGATCGGCTGAAAAATGCTTGTACCACCAGTCCTCTCCGTTGGTCATAGTCAGCTTATAATTCATCAGCAACCCCTGACAAAGATATGAAAAGTTGAATTCAATACAAAATAATTTACTGGTACACAACTTAATACATAACATAGCAGTAAAAATGATACCAGATGTGTTGTGGCCTAGTGCATGCACATGTACGTTATCCTAAATCCAATTGCAACCGTAACCCTATTAAAGCTTTAAGCTTAAATCTTTGATGAAATAAATTGTTGGAGTGGCAAATGTCACACCATGTTTTCTCCACTAGCTACATGTAGGGAAGAACTCTCTCTCTCTCTGATCCCACCTGTCCATGCTGCAGTTCACTAGACACAAACCACCTTATTGCAGGACAAGGAACCACCTATATTGCAGGACAACAGACCACCTGTATTGCAGGACATTTCTCAAAAATTTCACAGAGGCACCTAATATTCAGTTTCTGTATAGCGCATATATCACAGTATATAACGTCCCTATGGGCTTCCAAACAGCTTACCATTCTTTTTTATGAGATGATGACGTGGATTATAATCAAATGATTGGTTGAGAACGCACATGTACATGTGACCAGGCATTTATTTTGCCAAACACATAATTTTGATGATGACCGGTCATTATCAAATGCTAATGACCAGTCATCAGTAAAATAATGTTATAAAACATCATTTTAATAAAACAAACAAAACATAATCCTATAAAAACAAATACATCATTTTGTTTGGGCATTAGTAAAATTACCCACACTCGGTAGTACCTTTAAAACAGTCCAAACACCCTCGGCTATCGCCTTGGGCGTGTTAGACTGTTCCAAATTAAAGGTACCTTGTGTGGGTATTTCTTACTAATGCCCTCACTACTTTGTATTATTTGTATATTTTTCAAAAAACTGGCAAGAACTAAGATCTATCGGAGGTCTTACCTGCCCGGCGTTGCAGTTAGAGATGACGATATACCACCACCTGTCTCTTACAGAGCGGAAGCTGCGACCGCCCTTACAGTCAAAGTAGTGCGTGTCACCAAAGAGACGCCTCCAGTCACCGTTGCTCTCGGTCTCCAGGAGAGCACATCCTGACCACACGTAGCTGGTGGTGAGGTTCACGACTTGGTGGTTCTCTGGTTTCAAGACAGATTCTTTCTCGAGACATGTCTGGGGAAGAAATAATGATATCAACTTTATATAAACAATAATTGATTTAATAAAATAATAACAATGATAATATCAGGAGGAATGTTAACATTATCACTAAAAAAATAGATGACATTCGGACCATATGGAAATGGTGGTGAGGTTTACGAATTTTGCAATACATGTACAAGTACATATAATAAATGTTTCCAAAATCATGATAATAAGTGTTCTTGGTGATTCCATCAAGTTCACAGCCTACTAGAGCTTATGTCAGATAGATCTACATGTATCAGGTTACCAACAAGGAAAATAACACTTGTACTGCTATTATTTCCTATTATTCTTGGTAACAAACAGATGATGAAGTACCATGGACTGGCCAAAGAAATGATGGACATGCAGACTCATTCAGAAAGCAATGGGACTTACCTGTAAAGGTGCTGTGTCTAACGGGTAGACCGACGGCCATTGGTCTGGCTCGTCATAGTATAGTATAAGGTTCTGGGTTTGAAAGGACTGGATGAGAGAAAAAGAAAATATTTGAAGTCAAGCACCGGGTTGACAGGTACTACTTACTAAGTTACATGTACAAGCAAATACTTCAAATTTTTGTTTGAAAATAGCATGGCATATATAAATGATAAAGAAAACAAATACAAAAGTGCATTGCACTAATTATGAACTACATGTATAATATTAATAATGAATAATAATGATCATGATAATAATAATAATAATAATACTAACATCATCAACAAAAATGTTTCAGGTTCTTGATACAGAACCATGTTCCATTTATATCAAGATGCTTTTTGGCCTGTGAATGATAAAACATGAACAAAGTAATTATGGACATTGTAACTGAAATTATATTCAGAACATAAACCATGAAGTTGTTAACTGGCTAAATCATGGTGGCAAAACAACAAACAAACCAAAAAATGAAAACAAATCTTCTAGAGTAAATAAGGTTTTCTTACCTGGGGATATTGGACTTCAAATCGTAATCTGCCAATGTCTGACAGAAAACAAAATCTGGCTAAAAATATCCAATTCTGTAGAGGAGAGAAAAATAAGAGAAGAGAAAATGGGAGAATTAACTAAAAGATTAATGCTTATTGATCATATAAGCATACCCATTCAAAATGGTCTTTTCATGACAAAGGCTACAGTATATGAAGTCATTTCATTTTAATGCAAACCATATAAACTTTTTCAAAAGGTCAGCCTTCAGGCAATTGTTAATATTCAATAATTAATGGCAAATCATTCGTTCGTCTGCTATACTTTATATCACAAGATCTACATGTACTATACCTACAATGTAGAGTATGTAGCTTTACCTTCCTTGCATATTAATGCATATTGGATACCCGGTAATTGGACATACATGTACATGTACATGTGGACAAGCCATTGGATGTGCAAGCCTTACAAGTTACATGTACAATAGGCTAGGCAAACATTTTGGATTGTCAGTCAGGCCCAGCAAGTAGCCTAATGCAAACATGTTCGCCTGTCACACAAACAAACAAACATGAAATTGATGGACAATTTTTTTTTTCCTTGAACGCAATTTTTCACCATTCATTTTCTTGTCTAAATAAAACCACTAAAACGCCAAAAATAATGTGCCATTGCTTTAATCGCCTATCAGTGGGGGCACCGGTCCGAGAATAAGGATCGTCCCATAAAATGAGGATCGTTTTCGTAAACGCAGACAGACGCACGTCCTAAAAAAAAGATCGTCTGCATTTTCGTGTACGTTTCTTATTTCCAATCCACGCGTTGGGGATGTGAAAAAAAGATTCCGCGATGATGCTCCTTTCACATTTCACACTTCAAGTTTCAAGTTTCAAGTTTTATTTATCTTTCTTTCATAACACACTTTACAAATATGACATGAATATAACAAGTTTACAGAATATGGCGTTACAAAAGAAAGATGAGGTGACCTTGGTTGAAAGCAAGGCTTGTGGATTTAAGGTCCCTCATGAGTAGCTTATGAATATGTCCTAAAAGAACAAATCTCGTCGAGAAGAATAATGCATACATTTAAGTGCTGACAAAACTAAACTAACTAAACAACTGATAAAATATAAACATAAATAAGTATAATAAAATCTACTGACTACTAAATAATGGCTATAAACAAGAGAAACAGGAAAATACAACGAGCAACAGGACTGAAACACAGACAAAAACAAAAAAAGACAGACAGATGAATAGATGTGAGAGATGGGAGTAGAATTATGCTGGTCTATAGTAATTAATTTTCTTAAATATTGATCACAACTATAAATCTAGACGATATCGACTCTAAGCGCTTAAATACATAAATACTGACTGATTGCGCTATTCTTGGTTCAAGGGAATTCCAAAACCTAGGTCCAGTGGACCCCACAGTAGTAAGGGCAAATTGCGTTCTAACAAGAGGCAAGTGATATGCTTGCGCCTGACGTGTGGAATAACTATGAACCAAATTTAAAAAAAAACATGTTTAGCGTCCTGCTTTTTCGAAAAAAAAGGAAGGAGGCCCTTTTTTTTTTTTCAAAATGGCCGCCCAAAATGGCTGCTTGGTACATTTTCCCTGGCTATTTTTTTCAAGATGGCCGCCAAAATTTATTTATTTTTTTTTTAAAACCAGAAATAGATCTTGACCAATTTAAGCAGTGTTTTTCATGTTTGTTTTTCTTAAAAAAGAAAAAAAGAAAAAAGAGGAGGCGGCCCCTAAAAAGGAAGCGGGCGGGGACGCAAAACATGTATATTTTTTTAATGGCCTTACTTTGCAGAGAGACTTTCATGTTATGAACGATAAATCCTTGGGAAGACGGACAACCCATGAAAAGAGACGGTGAACTGGGGGTATTTTGTTACACGGAATCTGTTTTTCGCATTGCCAGCGCACGCATCAGGAACCCTACACCCGCAAAACGAAAAGAAAAATGCAGACGATTCATTTTTTTAAGAACGTGATTTGTCCCCGTTTTACGAGGATATCCTTGTAATCGGATATATTATGTGCGGACGATCTTTGTTCTCGGACCAGTGCCGTGTACTGCCTATGGCTACGCATCATCGAAGCGCCCAGTTTGTATGATTTTGGTTTCTTTTATTGGGGGGGGGGGGCAGAGGTTCCAAGTTCAAAGATCAGCTTTGCGTGACATTTTCACGACTCTTCGCGCGGGCGAGGGTAAATGGTACGTTTCAAAATCGCACGCACGCACATGCGCGACGTGATAGCCGGCCGCCTGCATGTGATACGTATACGCGAACCCTGCAAGGAGCTAGCAGAGGCCTCGAGGCGGTCGGCCAGTACGTAGTCTAGCAATTAGTAGGTCTACACGGTACACCTTTTTTTCCCAGTACTCATTTTACCCCCGCACCATTCGCATCTGGAATCAACTACCAGTCACTGCAGTTACTGCCCCAACAGTTGCTGCTTTCCAGATGACCGCCCTCCCTGTCATCAGAGGGTTGGAACCTCCTGTAGGTTCCAGAACGCTGTAAACCATATACATGTAGCACTAATAGCAGCATGATTTTTTTACTTGCACGTCACTGTTTTACTGTATAAAGCAATTGTAGGGTCTACACCCTTTTGTTGTCTGCACCTGCCTACCTGCTGTCACAACACATCCCGTCCTAGACCAAATTTTCCGTCTCTTTCGTTCGTTAGCCTCTTATTGGGGTAGGGTCGGCTCTCTCTTTAGAGACCGAAACAGACTATCCCGTGAAATGTGTAGGGTTATGTGGGCAAATCAGTACACCAAACTAGCAAAACTTATCCCCGAATTACTCCTTTCACACGATGCATATCCGATGCATTTTATATTGTAAATTAGGTTAAAACTTAACTACTTCGGTTCCAATACCAACTTGACTGAAATAATCCATTTAATGGTCCATTTTTATGAAATTATGGGTCAAAATCGATATCCATGATAAAAACTCTCGCTGCGCATGACGTCATCTAAATGTCATCCCTTCTAGTCTACGCCGAAGGCAAAATGATTATAACGGAAAACTGTACACGAGCGACGAGTTCCTAAAAATGGACCATTAAACGGATTATTTCAGTCAAGTTGGTAAGTGGAACCGAAGTAGTCTAGTTAAGTTTTAACCTAATTTACAATATAAAATGCATCGGATATGCATCCTGTGAAAGGAGTAATTCGGGGATAAGTTTTGCAAGTTTGGTGTACTGCTGAAGCCTTTTATTAAGTCAAAGCAGACCGGGAGCCAAATATCTGAAAAAGCGGCTCCCGGTCCTTAATTTTGAAAATGGATGAAAATATGTATTCTTTTAAATTATTTGTTAAAGGGAAAGTCCACCCCAGGATTTTTTTTAGCTGACGATATAGACCTAATAATACCATGAAGAATGATACAAGTCTCATTAAAATCCATGATCACATAACGAAGATATATCGACTTTTTTATCGAAAATCAGCCGCCCCCCAAATGCAAATGCGTTACATGGGCAAAAAACGATCGCCAAAAAATAACCGATAGTATCGAAATTGTGACGTATGTTGCGAGCTGCCTTCTTATTTCGCAGACATTCACTTTCGCTCGCGGTACACTGTTATCGCACTGACACGACGAATCATGAATGAAAGTGAAAGTGAAAGTGAATGTCTCCGAAATAAGAAGGCAGCTCGCAACATACGTCACAATCGTTTCATGCCCATGTAACGCATTTGCATTTGGGGGGGGGGGGGGGGCGGCTGATTTTCGATAAAAAAGTCGATATATCTTTGTTATGTGATCATGGATTTTAATGAGACTTGTATCATTCTTCATGGTATTATTAGGTCTATATCGTCAGCTAAAGAAAATCCTGGGGTGGACTATCCCTTTAAATGTTACCTTTTATTTATGGGCAGGTCCAAGCTATTTGCTTTGTGACGTACGGGACATTCAGAGACTTTAAACAAGAAATAACAATGGATGACATTATTTATATGGCTATCTTTTGGTATGAGTCTGTGGCTATTATGGCCTAGTTCATTTGTGGAAAGTTTTAGTTCTGACCAATTCATAAATTAATTTTTAATGTAATTAATGTGCTGCGTGACGTACGGGACCAGAGAATTTCTGACTTTTTCAAAAATAAGTTCATCATAAAAGTTCTCTGAATTTATTAAGTTATGAGATTTATGGTAATGATATCTTAATTCATTATGGAATCAAGCATTAATCACAACTATTACCATATTTGTCTGACCTTTCAATGTTATGTAATATACCAAAACATAAATGTGTGTATGTGACGTACGGGACACGTGACGTACGGGACAACTTTTCCCTATGGGAAAATGCATTGAAATGAAGAATTTTCATCAAAATTTGTTAAATGTGAACAATTTTAACTTAAATCAGTGACAATTAGAGTGTTTTAGAACCCAATTAGATCCTCTGACCATCACTTAATATCCTCTGTGTTAATTTATGGGGTAAATCAATACAAATATGACTTTAACAAAGAAAACAAATTGAATTAATATATTCATACACACTATATTACCATTTTTTTTCCATTTACCCATCTATCGTGTGCAGTCATGCTTCTTTTCTCATTTATTTTATCCATTCCATTCAACATTGCAAAATGTTTTTAAATAAATTAATGAAGAAGATGAACTTGAACTTGAAAACTTTTATTTAAACTTGTTTGAAACACAGGTGCACACTCGGCACATCATATTTTGTCAAAGAACATTTCTTATGCTCTAAGTGTTTGTGAACAAAGATACATTCAAAATATGAAGTCTTTTCTTCATAGCTTGTTTGAATTACTTGATAGTAATATCATAGAATTTTGAAGGAATTCAAAGATAATGCTGAACATATTGTCTTTTTTAAAACATGTATATGTTGCTGTTATATATTCAAGAATTTTGATGTACATTAATGTAGCCTACATGTTTGTGAAAGATGGATACAAAAATATAAATCTTGAATGTATTTTGTATTGATTAAAGACAATCTAAGTGGGTGAGAGTGTGAAATACTCAAAAAGGCTATCCTTCCTTAAAAGTTATGATTTAGTTTTTAGGAGATCAAAATTCCCAAGCTGGCTCCATAACATGTACAGTGTATGCTGTAATCCTTTACCATCATATATGACATTTAAATAGAATATCAAAAAAACCTCACATGGAGAGCTTGATAGCATACATGTGCTAAGATTCTTACCTGCAGCATCTATGAGTTGTTAAAGCCAGCTTTTGGTGCATCTACTACCTTATAATTTCATTAGACTCATTCCAGGAACTAGTATATTTAGCATCCTGCCAATGTTGGGGACATCAACTGGCAAGTATCAAAGTTGATAATACCAGGGGTCTGGCTTGAAGACTAATTACATCAAATTCAGTATGTAATGCGCCTGTAATCCAGCTAAAAGTGGAAGTTACAAACTGATTCAGCAGAGGACGCAGGTTCGAAACTGAGTCACGTCTTTCGGATGGTGACGTTTAAAGTAGTGCTGTAACATCACGGATATCTCCAATTCCGTTTAACCGCCAGTCAAAACCGGACGGTTTTCGGTTAAACGATTTATTTATAAAAAAAATTAAAAAAAAAAAAAAACGATTTTTTTTTTTTTTTTTTTTTTTTTTTTTTTTTTTTTTTTTTTTTTTTTTTTTTTTTTTTTTTTTTTTTTTTTTTTTTTTTTTTTTTTTTTTTTTTTTTAAACTTTTTTTTTTAACTTTTTTTTTTCTTCACCGACTCTGTCGGCAGCAAGCCAGGTCCGTGTGAAAAAGCGGGAAGGAATTTCATTTGTGCTTGTGAACTTGTCATAAATAATAGTAACAATGTCGATTTTAGAGGAATGTGTAAGATCGTTAATGTAAAGTAAAAACAGTACAGGACCTAGGATAGAACCTTGTGGTAGGCCATGTGTTCAAGTTGGATGAATTATTATTATAAATTACATATTGAGATCTATTACAAAGATTACTTTCAAACCAAGATGACAGACAAATTGGAGTGTTGTTCTAGTTTCAGAGTGGTGAGTCAACACACAGATTACTGAGCTGGGAGACATTGCCAGGCATAGTGCCAGGTGTAGGGGCATAAATCGAAACTTAAAAAAAAAAAATATAAAAAAAAAAAAAAAAAAAAAAAAAAAAATTAAAAATTAAAAAAAAAAAAAAAAAAAAAAAACGGGTAAACGAAACCGTCCAATTGAAAACGGAATCCGCCATGGGCGGTCGGATACCGGACGGTTAAACGTTTGACTACAGCACTAGTTTAAAGGTCGGTCCCCAGACGTAAATAATCATATCTGATTGATACACGTCTGTAAAAACCCAATACACACACAGTACAAAGTTACAAACAAGTAAATTCCTAGAAGGGACCCAGTTGGAATGTTCATATATCCCTGGGCCTGTATACAACAAGTTTCCTAATACAGTATATATTCTCCTTTTGGTCATTTCCTTTTTCACATCTTGCATTGGTTTTATGTGGGGTTGTCCCGTACGTCACACACTTGTCCCATACGTCACATTTCTTAATTTGATTATGTAATCAACACAGAATTTTTGTAATTTTTGTTAAACCTATTTTTTGTTAGGTATTCATCTAAATTAGAACTTCCTAGAATATCTTCTTTTTTTTTAATTATTTTCATAATTAAAATTAAACAAATTACGATCAAATTGTGACGTACGGGACATCACACTTTGGAACCTACCTCATTTGCATAATTAATTAATTTTGAAAGTTTTTATATTTTTTTCCTATTTTCTAGCATGATGGTCTACAATTCCTGAGATATTTAATTTTAAACAAATAATTCAAACGAGATACAAAAATGTAATGTCCCGTACGTCACGCCAAATAATAAAAATCGAAGTTCGTGACCTTGGCACTCTTCGTATTTTTATATTTTTTCAATTTTTTTATCAGATTCATAAAATTCATAGTTTCAGCTTTAAAATGAGGTATAGTTTGTTAAATATATATAAAGATGAAATTTGACCCCCAGAGGGGACAATAGCTTGGACCTGCCCTTATACATACGGTAGTTTAATTTCTAGTTTACATTTTGAGCACTCTAATATTAAATCACTCAAACCTTGGATAAATCTGTCATATGTAGTTGTTGTAGTTCATGTTTAATACTATTTTCTAAGGCTGTGCACAACAGTGTAATGAGGTACCCGAGTACACTCCCAGGCTTACAGGCGAATACTCGAGTATTCGGACGCCATGTTTTTTTTATAATTTTTTTTAATTTTTTTGATTTTTTTTGATTTTTTTTTAATTTTTTGATTTTTTGACTTTTTTGACTTTTTTTTCTTTTTTGACTTTTTTTGCCACTACCATACCACTCGGCAGTTTCTCAGATCCCTCGCCCAAAACGCATGCAATTTTACTTTAAGTTGCAGTTGAAGGCGCCGATTTAATAAGAATAATAACAGTAAACAATGCTGTTTTAAAAACCAAAGATGGCAGAATAATCCATTTTCCTCCAAGTCCAAACAGAAATCTGGACATTTGGTCCCAGTTTCTGAAAGGTGAGTTTGACAGTGCTTGAGTTGGGAAACATTTTTACCGACGGTACCATGCCAGCGGCTGCCGCTCTCCCTGGCACGGGTAAGCGTGGGCCTGGACATTTTTTTTTTTTTTTTAATTTTTTTTTTTTTTTTTTTTTTTTTTGCGGCCGAATATTCGGGTACGAGAAATCGTACCCGAGTAGTTGTCAACCGTGCGGGTACTCGAGCATTCGACTACCCGTCGCAGCCTTACTATTTTCATGCCGTTAAATGTCAAAAATTGAAAAATGTTAGGAAGGGGGGAATTAAATTATTTTTATAAAAAAAATACTTAAGAAAAACCATCTATAATGACAATGCAGAGCTGCCAACCTGTCACTTTCAAAAAACATATTATTCTAAAAGCATATTTTAGTTTAAAAAAACAGATTTTGCCTGTTTAACGTGTTTGTTATTTAGACCTGTCACTTAAAAAAATAAAAAAATAAAAAAATAAAAAAAATAAAAAATAATAATAACAAAAAAAAAAAAAAAAGATTTGTTAAATATATTTACCTATTTTATCAGAAAAATCCATTATTTAAAACATCACAGAATTTTAGTCAATGAGTATGAGGGCCGCTGTATCAAGGCAAGTCTGGAGTTGCAATCAACTTTGTACATAAAGTAAATGCATCAGCAGGTCCGGTGTTCTGTTTTTCATTTGGCTTTTTGAAGATACTGTAGCATAACTAGCCCAGTAATTTAGTAAGACGTAGAGGGCGTTATAGTTAATTGTGAAATATATATGTGGACATCGTGAGATGTCAGTCAGTTGTGTGTTGACCTGTCGTTGCGACAGGTCGATCCGTTACCAGGAACGAGTAAAGTTACTTGAACTGCAGATATACTGTGCAAGTGTCGTTTCTTTAGTCCTGTCAGACATTCAGTGATTGCGGGAGTGAGTAAATGACAGCTAATCCACGTTATTTCTTACACGATATACTTTTGTGAGAGCCTACTGAGAGAGATAATTGATTGTCGAGAGCGTGGACCGGGTTTTGAGAGACTGCAAGGCAGAACGCTACCCCGGCAGAGCCCGGTTACGCCACACTGGTGGCAGCGGTTGGGATTGAAGCAACGTGGCCGAGCAACTCAGAACGAACTCCTCCAACAGCGAACCCGGAAGTAAATTGGCGCCTACGCATACAGTGACAGCAGCGCCTACACGTAGGAGGTATAGCGCCTATAGGCACAACGTTGGAGGTATAGCGCCTACAGGCGCCACGTTGAAGGTATAGCGCCTACAGGCGCCACGTTGAAGGTATAGCGCCTACAGGCGCCACGTTGGAGGTATAGCGCCTACATGTATATAGGCTCCGGCAGTGATAGGCGCCACGTTGGAGGTATAGCGTCGAGATAGGCTCCGGCAGTGATAGACGCCACGTTGGAGGTATAGCGCCGAGATAGGCTCCGGCAGTGATAGGCGCCACCGTGGAGGTATAGCGCCTAGATAGGCGCCCGGCCGGCAGTGATAGGCGCCACGTTGGAGGTATAGCGCCTATAGGCGTCGGCAGATATAGCGCCTGACTGGAGTTTTGTATTTTTACAATTTATAATGGCTGCTCAACGAGTGACTATAGAGGATGAAATTGGGATGCCTGAAATAGAGGTTCAGCATGGAGATGAGGATCTTCGACAGTCTAAGACAGAGATGAGTGTGCCTGTACGTGGAAGGTACAGCGCTTGGAGGAACGCCTGTGTGCAGGCGAAGGCAGAGACAGCGCCTGAGGTTTCGCCTGTTGTAAGCGAAGGCATGGATTGCGCCTATACATGTAAGGTATATAGTGTCTGTACATAGAATGTTGTGAGTATATCGCCTGTATGTAGTTTTTCCTATAATAGATTTCCGAGATTTGCAGGGACAGATGGCTCGGTGGCTGCAAGTGATAGCTGAGTGCGACTTCAAAACCGTGCACCGTTCTGGACGCTCACTTACCAATGTTTCGTGTGAAGGGGAAGGCAGTGACGAATTGTCCTCAGTGCGTGAAAGCGGAACTTCAAGGAGTCAGCAATCTCTGATAAACAAGTAGCACCGAAAGTGGAGGTACCCCGAGATAGCTATGCGGAGGCAAGGACAGTTACGATAGAACCCAGCATCAGGAATGAGCAGATGAGCCAAGACTAGGCGCAAGATCCTTCAGCCAAGTACGACATGGAAGCAAAGCAGCGGTCAGGGGACCGGCTGGATTGGTCAGCAATGGCTTCAAAGTCCAGGGTGGAGAAGCCCTTGGAGGAAGTGAGCCCAACTGGAAATGAAGCAAGGCGTTCTCGACAGGAAATGAGAATAGTGACCAAGGCCATAGGGTAACTGAATGTTGCCTTATCATCTAAGCTTTGAGATGTCGTTGTGAAGGAATTGCATGGTGGCAAGTAAAGTGGATACCTTGGCATGAACAAGACCAGAGATAAGGTTTGCTTGAGGAGTTGAGGTTCTATTCGATAGGAACGTATGCACACATCCGCTCGAGTGTACGGCAGTTGAAGGTAGTTCATGTGGACAGGTCGATCGTAACCCTACGAAGTGGCACTCTTCAGCCTACGGACTCCTAGTTAGAAGCGAGTGTAAGTCAGCACGAAGGTTGAGCAGGACGCTCCTAGCTAGCCAACTTGCACATGTCAGCTTTAGGAGAGGAAGAGGAGGTTGGCCCCGTCGACAGGGAAGCTTCGAAACTTGTTGAACTGACTGTACCTGCACTACGAAAGGTTCCTGTCCCAGCCTCCAGGAGAGATCCCGCGTGAACTAGGAATTCACCAAGACCCAACTTATTTAATCTTGCATAAACTCAAACTAAGCAGCCAGTACTTTGCCATTCCAACTATGTATTTTGTTGTTCATTCATCTTGAATCCTGCATTTCTTTCTACCCTTCACCTGTCTTCAAACTCATATTTTCATTCGTTTTCCCTCTACTTCTTTTGTTCTTTCACTCTATTTGAGTTCTTATGTTAATTGCACTTTGCCAAAGTTGAAAGGATTACTTATGTTGTATTGTTACTAGGCAAATATCTCGCATTTACGATAGTTCAGGGATACATTGTTTTGCATTGTTAGATAGCAGAAGAAAAAGAAGAGGGTTATGTTTGATTTTAAGATGTATAAGCATATATTTTTCCATGTTTTCAATACTACATGTCTTGTCCTATACCTTCCGCACCTTTTCTTTCCTAAACTTTCCGGTTTCTTTCTACTCCTCTTTTGTTCTCTATCTACTATTGTACATAGATCATTTTGTCGTTATATCTAAGTGTATACATGTACTTTAAGGAGTTTTAAGTATTTGTATACTTTTTTCGAAAGATTTGTCAGAGAAAATGTTATCTTGTTTTGTTAAAGAGTGGTCTGAGGACAGCCCACACTTGGGGAGGGGCTGTGTAGCATAATAACTAGCCCAGTAATTTAGTAAGACGTAGAGGGCGTTATAGTTAATTGTGAAATATATATGTGGACATCGTGAGATGTCAGTCAGTTGTGTGTTGACCTGTCGTTGTGACAGGTCGATCCGTTACCAGGAATGAGTAAAGTTACTTGAACTGCAGATATACTGTGCAAGTGTCGTTTCTTTAGTCCTGTCAGACATTCAGTGATTGCGGGAGTGAGTAAATGAGAGCTAATCCACGTTATTTCTTTTAATACACGATATACTTTTGTGAGAGCCCACTGAGAGAGATAATTGATTGTCGAGAGCGTGGACCGGGTTTTGAGAGACTGCAAGGCAGAACGCTACCCCGGCAGAGCCCGGTTACGCCACAATACCATTACATCCGAAGGGCATGCGATAGGCAAAAAAACTGGCAACAAAATCGCTGATTTCTTGATTTTTAGCGCTTTTTTGATGAAACTGTTTCTTAAAACTGGGCTAAACCCCCGTGAGCTTTGGAAATATGGCTCCGATTCCGCATTTTTGACAGCAAAATTTGGATTTTGGGATGGATTTTTGGAAGTTACATCAAGACTTTCTTGTACTGACACTGCATGTGTGTAGTACAGCACTGATGTCATTTGTGTGTGTATGCATGGCCTGGGGAAATGCGCTCGTCTTTGAGTGGTGTACATCCCTGTATTGTGTGCTCCGTACTCCGCTAGGAGTAGGAGATAGCGGCCGCTCGTATTTAGTGCTGCAATTGTTTCTGGGCGATTTTAATTAGGATTCTCATTTTATAATGATTTGTTAGGGTTCATTCAGTCCACGTTTAACTCGTATCAAGTAAGTTTTTGTCACATTTGTGAACATTTAGTGCTAGACATGTGGAAGTTTATGAAACAGAAAATGTTAATTCTCCCAGACCGGGCGCCAGAAATAAAAATGGACCGGCGCCCGGTACTCATTTTCCCCGTCTTACCGGGCGCCAAAAGTCAGGGACCGTGGGGTAAAAATCGCCCGGCGCCCGGTTAATAAAAGGCTTGCACATAACCCTACACATTTCGCGGGATAGTCTGTTTAGGTCTCTAAAGTCAAGAGAGAGCCGACCTTACCCCAATAAGAGGCTAACGAACGAAAGAGACAAAAAATTCGGTCTAATCCCATCCCAGCTAGCTTGGAAAAGCTGCTTCAGGGATTACCTCATCAAGATGCGTGACAAAAATGGTTGCCATAGACTCTATGCGTGACAGCGTTTTCAGACCCTTGATGCATGAATGTTACGCATAATGTGTGACACTTGGTAGCTCTGGGGGGGGGGGGGATGCCAAGATTCCATTTTATTCAGATTCAGTGATTGTGGTCACAATCACATATTTATTAATTTAGGAAAAAGATATGACATTGATTGACATGTTTCACTTTCCTCAGATCATTGGCATCATTTGAAATGTCTTTTGTAATCAATGTCTAAGTTACAAGTTACAAGGCAAAGTGATTTCAATATCATAATTCATGCACTGCAGCTTTTAATTTCAGTCAGTGTGTCACTGTCAGTCATCTCATTCTCAATCTCAATTCAGTCTCAGAGTCACTCAGTCAGACAAAAACACACGCAGATGACATCAAACAGAAGGGACATTTCTCTTATTATACTTACATCATCCGTAGCTATTTGTCCTTCTTGATATAAGCATAGTGTACTCTGTAAAAATGAACTTAATACGGCAAGAATTAGTGAAATATGTTTGACTGTGAGGCTCCAATTCATTGTTGTGGACTGCGCCATTTTGCTTCGCACTGAACTAATTTATTTTGCAATTGAATGTTTGCGCAGACCTATGCGCAACACAAAATCTATATTTTCAACGTATTGTCGATCGGGCGCGCGCCGCTCCTCCGGTGTAGATATACGGAGCGGTGATGTAATCCCTTGGGTGGCAGAACGCGTTCGATTGCTTAGCAACACATGAGTACGTGCTCTATCGCTAGCTAGGTGGGTACCGAGTGTTACGGATATAATATGTGTGTGGTCTCGCCTATTGTTCGCTACCTATCATCGCCTGTACTAAGTATAATGCTCATAAAGCAAGCAATGAAGGGAGTGTCCTTTTCATGTAAATACAACAACTACATTAATTGTGTATGATCAGTGACTGTACTTCGAATCCCTACAAAATTTCTGAAAGGACAAGTAGCCTAATATTTACTTTCAATTATTGTGTTTACCTAGACAAGATCAAGAGAACTACAAGTAATTAATCTAGTTCTTACTAAATGAATTATCATCTCATTATTCTAGCAGACGCAGATCAATCAAGGATTTTGTAGAATGAGGGGGGCACAATTTTTCGTAGAGTTTTGCTGATAAGCAACATAATATGTGTGTATGATTTCTATGAACATAATTCTGCCTGGATCGGATTTTCGAATTCGTTAAACAATCTTGTACGCCGATATGATCATGTTTTAAATATAATTATATAGATCTATACACAATATGTATATTATATAAACATATTAAATAATAATCACCATCGTCATCATCATGGAATGGGAGAGTCATCTCAAAGAAGGGGCGTTGTGACAGTAAAGGCTGAGTGCACCCGCACCCCCCACACCCCCCCCCCCCCCGAACTTTAAAAAAAAAACACCTAACGTCATTCCTCTCTTAATCTCTTCTCCCATCTATATATCGAGTCCTTCTCTGCTTTAATTTTTAATTTTTGAAAAATATTTCTAACTACTGACAGCTATATAAGGCTTTATTGTGCGATAAAATAATATTAATTGATTTTGTTCATTATACAAATAATATTTTGCTGCTGTGAAATGTCTCCCCCACAGCGCAGGCACGTAGCCAGAGTTTGATGTTTGGGGGGGGGGGGCACATACATGTAATCGATCGAGGTAAAAAAAAAAGGGGTCTACAAATTTCAACCGATCCTGGAAACTTTAGGGGGCATGTGCCCCCCGTGCCCCCCCCCCCCCCCCCCCCGTGGCTACGCGCCTGCCACAGCGTCCCAAGACTCTCTCTCTCCCTCTCTCTCTCTCTCTTTCTCTCTCTCTCTCTCTCTCTCTCTCTCTTCCCTCGATCCCTTCCTCTCTCTCTCACTCTCTCTCTCTCTCCCTCCCTTCCTCCCTTCCTCCATCCCTATATCTCTCTCCCTCTTATTATTCGATGGTTGCAATATTTAATGAAAGCTCTTGTATATATTTTCTATGCAATTTCCACTCGGAGGAGTCATTCCTGTCCCCTATATAGGCCCTATGTTTATTAGAATCATTATTAGAAGCACAACATTTGAAACCAATTTTATAAGCCCCCTATTTACTATTTTTATTTATAATCTATTACAGCAGAAAGCATTCTAGGAAGTAGGAATTAACGGATAAAGACGAATTAAGAAGCAACAGATTGAAGAAGAAGAAGAAGAAGAAGAAGAAGAAGAAGAAGAAGAAGAAGAAGAAGAACTAAGAGAAGAAAAGGGAAAGCAGGAAGTAAATTAATTAATATGAACAATCTCATGGATGAAATTTGTATTAGAGACCATAAATTACATAATATAAAATTACATCAATATTATTATTAATAGTATCGAAAAATTTGGGATCTGATGTATAAAAATCATAACATTTACAATGAAATGGAAAACATTAGACCACCAACTTCATCATTTCGAACGTAGCTGTCAAGTGTCAACCCTATATGGGAACATCAACTTTGACCTCTGTTAAAATATTTCAAGTTTACTTATTCAATACTTTCATTTAAAATACAAGGATAAACAAACATATACAATTTAAAAATAGAAACGTGTTTAGATCCCTCCTTCCCCCCCCCCCCCTCGTTCTTTATGTCTCCGCTTATTGGGAGACAAGACAAAAAGGCCGGGCCCTATTATGTAAGTCTGTCTTCAGTGATTATATACAAAACAATATGTACATTATTTAAATTATTGTATTATTAAATAAAATTTATCATACCCGTGATTTTGCAAAGTTTTATGTATTTTGTATTTAGAAAAAAAAAAGGGGGGGGGGTAAGAGAGCCAATCGACAAACACAGATCCACGGTCATCGTTGAAATACAAGCATGTATAGCGTAGCGTGGGCTCAGTCAGTAATGGAGGGGACACCAGACTTTAGTCTATTAGATCAGCATTTCTCAACTTTTTTTCGGTCACGGCGCCCTTTTATGAGTTAAAAAGTTTCGAGTCACCTCAATCTAAAATTTATCAAAGAGGATTTGTTTTCCATCCCTCGTACCATCATAGAACTGGAAAATATTTTCCAGACCTGTTTTTTTTTTTCTTCTCCAGTTTTGCGGTACACATTATGACATAGACGAACTGGCACGTGTTCGCGTTTATGCCGTGATGGCCTCTTGTCCTATAAAATATTACTCGGATCCCGAACAAAGCGAGCTAGCGAAAACTTGTATTATGGCCTGAATGTTATTTATTCATCAATAGACTATACATCAAATAAAATGTAAAATTACATGTTCGGACACCTTAATTGTTGCCAGGAATCATCCTTATTTATACATTTTGCGAGAAGTGAAGCAAACGAGCGGGAAAAAGACGCTAGAGTGTGAAATACATTTCATTTCGATATACAAAAAAGGTTATATTCGGGCACCACGCTGCCCCAATCATGCTATTATTCGGACCGTAGCGAGGTGCCCGAACATCATCATATTTATGGGGATATACATGGACCTGGCTGCCTGAAAGTTCTGAAACTATGCCGTTTCGAATTGTTGCAAGCAAGCGGGGCGATAATATAAAATGATACAAATACCCAAAGTTATATTTAATATATATTTGGGCATTTTGTGGTTTCTGATACTTTGTTTTCATAAAGTTGACGTTATTTCAAAATACAATTTTAATAATTTAATTTAATCAAAATACTCTCATGACAACCTGATTGAAAAAAACACTGTATTAGATGGTCAAAATATGAGGGGGGTGGGTATTCGGTAAGAGGACACATTTTTATTTTCGGTCTCGAAATTTGAGAATTTGACATTTTGTTCCGTTGGGGGGGGGGGGGGTAAGGTCACCTTTTTTAGGTCCGCCATTGGCATAATTTTTTTTTCAAGGGGGGGGGGTTAACCCCCCTCCCCCCCCCCCCCTCCCCCCCCCCCCCCCCCCTGCGTACGCGCCTGCCCTTCCCCCCCCCCCCCCCCAGGCCCTCTGTACTACGCCACTGGTTAAAATGTGCAAAATCCAATGAGCTCAAAGACTTTTCTCCGTAGCGCCCTCTCCGCCTAATCAATGTATAATTGTTTTGGTTTAGATTGTTCCAAAATAAAATAGGGGTGTTTAAGAAATTGTATGATGGGAATAGACAATTATTTTTTATATGTGAATACAAATTGATGTTTTCAAATATTCTTATTCATTTAAAAGGTAAAATGTATTTGATTTATGTAAGATAATAATCAAAAAGAAAAACTGAAAGTAAAATGAGTGGTCCCATTTTTGCAATAACACATTCCCTTCGCGACCGTCAATTAGCTTTGACCGGAGTTACATAGCAACGGGAACACCTCAAGAACAAGAGATCCAGCGATAATACTGTCTTAAATTTTGTCTTATTATCACATATCAACTCACAAAATGTCTGATCTAGGCTCAGATTATGATGAAGAAGAGCATGGCCCATATTTAGGAGTAAGTAATTTTCATACTTTTACATTTTTAAAGCTGTTTTCATGTTATTTTGTTGCAATCTTGTTAACTTTTGCAAATGGTGCGGTCCCATACGTTCAATTTAGTGTGGGCTAAGTCTTTGTTGATGATGGATCTTTGAGATGAGTGCGTTGTCTGTTAATAATCGACAATCAACGGGGAGGAGGAAAATAAGGGGAAGAGGATGGATAAGAAGACGGAATAGGTGGAGAACTCCATAACTTAAGAAGATGAAGTCACTCGAGCTCGAGGACGAGGAGGGGAGGAGAAGAAGGACTCACTCAGTCTGGAGGACTCGGGTCGGGAGGAGAAGAAGAAGAACTGAAATTGAGAAGAAGACTGTGTATAAAATTCAAAATAAATTGATATAGGTCTAGACCTCTATTTGCATAAAGATTTAAATGCCCACAATGCTTTTAGTTTCATCGGGTAAACCCTGGCTTTTGTGATGAGAAAGAGGGTGGCAATTTAAAAACTGAAAAAAGTAGGGTAGCGCGCCCAGTAATAACAGTATTCGGTCCATTCCCAGTATTACAGCCGTTTCAACAGCTGTAACAATTTAAAAAATAATTTATGAGCCACGAAACTTGCACAAATCAGGGAGCTTTACAACAAAATTGTCTTAACTCTCAAAATTAAATCAGATTTAGGGCCTCGGAAAGATCTCCAACTTAGATCTAGAGCTCTCGAAATTGCTCCTTGGCAACGGAGATACCACGCACAAATCG